>JARQOD010007000.1:0-40657 GCA_033576555.1 Oophaga sylvatica | reverse complement strand
AGCAGTAAGAGGCTAAGGAAAAGAATTTGGGGGTCGAAGATTTACAAGCCGGCCCGAGGAAAACAAAACGGGGGCCAGGGCCTTTGGGCAAGGGGGTTAGAGAAGGTAAATTTCAGGAAGAGAATGAGGCTTCACTCTTTAAGTGTGTGATGGAGGTACCGAAGACTTTGTGAGAAGCCTTTGTGACAGTGAGGGTGTGCATGAGGCCTTTTAAAAAGGCAGTAGAAGCCTATAGTGTGAATGGGCACCAGAGACAAAACCAGTTAGTGATATGGCAAATAAGGATGTCACTGAGAGGCGGGTGGAATGTCTGAAGAATATCCCATCTTCAATGTCTCCGCACAAAACAGATGATCATGTTGGGTATATGAACCCGCTCGACGCCGGGGAGCTGGCGAGGGAAGCTCAAAGTCTGGGCTTTGTAGAAGACATATTCGGTACCAGAAATCTGATGGGGAAAGTCATTGGAAGATTGGGAAAGTGATGCAGGAACTAGTGAATCGTTCCGGGTTTGTGGTGAGAGTGAGGATTCCAGCTGATGGCGAGATAAAGGTTTGGCTGGTGAAGGAAGAGATGGTTCCATTTGTTGTTGTTGGCTCAGTGGAGAGCCTTAAGAACATCCGAATGCTCTGGAATATCGAGTGACGTACCTACGAGGGGTAGAGCAGTGATCTGGGAAAGAATGCAGTTTAAGGGAAACAGCTACAGGAGTTAAAAACGAAAGGGCGACTGCTTCCAGCCCGAGATATGGGGGAGACGAGAGGCTTCTCTGGGGACTAGCAGTAGGCGATCTGAAACAATGAGGGTTAGAGTAGATGACACCTCTGTTAGCTCAGGGCTGAGTGACCTAAGTGGGAGACCCTGTAGCGGTTTGAAAGGACAGGGGGTCAGATTTAGATCATACCAGTAGGCTTGACTGGACGATGGACTCATGACCGCAAAAAAACCCGTAGGAGGCGGCCGTGGAAAGAAGGTTGTGTGAAGGGGCACCCGTGGAAAGTGGGTTGATAAAAAAGGGTCTGGTGAACAGACAGAAAACAAGGCCGACATACTGACCGCTGGGGGCGGGGGAGGCCTAACAAAGGGGGATTGATGACCAAAATCGGCTGAGACGGTCCCCTCGACTTGTAGGGTAAGGTGACATGGGTGCCCTGTCTCGAGGCCCTCAGTTTGGAATAAGTGTTCAACCCCACAAGTTTGAACAAAGGGGGAGGTATGTGGTGTAGTGACCCATGCTACAGCTAGGGGGCGCTGTGTATGCTCCACAAGGTATGCATGGAGGCATGATTTAGATGGTAAAACAGTCCCCAGGATTGTTGTAAATTGAAGGTATGTGTCGCAGTGTTCCTCTCCGCTGTAAGCCAAGGTAATGTTGTTCTGGGACTTGTAGTCCCATAAGAGTTGTGTTTATTTTCTAGGGGGGCTTACAGGGTTAGCTAGTGAGCTGGGTGGGACTGGCTAACCACACATACACCACCCACTGGTGGTTGTGGGTTTCTTGAGGACCTGTGATGAGGTCATGTGCATGTGACCAGACCATGTGCTCCATACCTCAGCTGGGGGAGTGGCTACAGGTATGTAAGGAAGTGTTTGGCACATGGAGAGGGTAGTCTGTCTGAGACTGTGAGTAGTCTGTGAGTGTGCTGGGAGTCTGTCAGGCTGAAAAGAGCTCCCTGACGTCCAGGCTGGATGTCGCACAGACTGAGGAAGCAAGGCTGGCGAGCTTGAGCCAGCGGAATGTATGGTCTTGAAAACCGTGTTGACACTGATCGGGATCAGAGTGAAGTGAGAAGTGTGGATTAGATACCTCTGAGATTGAGGAATCCGGAAACCTGCGTGGCCAACAGGTGACAGACAGGAGTCTGTGGTGAGATGACCAGGGTCATGAAGAATGTGTTCAAGTCGTAAGAAGTATTGGTAAGAAAGAGACTGTTTGGTGTTTGCTGGATACCTCTGAGGCTGAGGTCTCCAGGAACCTGTGTGGCTGATGCCAACAGGTAACGGTCTTGAAAACCGTGGTATGCTGATCGGGATCAGAGAGAAGTATTTGTGAGATACAGACTGTGTTTGGTGTTTGCTGGATACCTCTGAGGCGAAGAGGTCTCCAGGAACCTGTGTGGCCGATGCCAACAGGTGACGGTCTTGAAAACCGTGTTATGCTGAACGGGATCAGTGAGAAGGATTATTGAGAGAAAGACTGTATTTCTGTGTTAAGTTTCTGTAATAAACGAAATGGACTATTGTTTTAACCCTCAGCTTGCCAATGTTTACCTCGAAGACCAGCAAAGCGAGTGATCCCCGTCCACACACAGTGTGGAACGTCACAGTATATATTTCCGGAGTCATACACAGATAGTCAGCATGTATTTGTCCGTGATACCAGCCGTACAGGTAGTGTGTGAGGAGCGTACAGCTCTATACGGTGTGGGAAAATGAACGCTCGGTAACTGTGCAGAAAAAAAGTATTAGTGCTGTGTAAAAAGCAGTCTGCACAGCAGTGTACACACAGCAATACAGCTATCAGGCAGCTTATTAACCAGCTCTGCTGCTGCACACAAGAAAATCTTCCCCTGTCACTGGCAGGCAGCCTAATAACCAGCGCTGCTGCACACAACAAAATCCTCCCCTGTCACTGCACGCTAACTGTACAGCACAATTGCTATCAGCACAAGCACAGAATAACTTTTTTTTCCTGCCTAACTCTCTCCCTACTGATAAACAGCGTCAGCAACCTCTCCCTACGCTAAGATCGGCAGAAGTAAAATGGCGATCGGCGGTCAGGGCTTTTATAGCCACTGTGACGCCACACAAAGCAAGCCAATCACTGCAATGCCCTTCTCTAAGATGGTGGTGGCCGCTGCCCATATCATCTCGTTGCCCACAGTGTACGTCCTTGCCCATTGGCTGAGAAAAGGCGCCTGCAAGCATTATGGGAAAACCCACTTTGGCGCTCGGGTTGACAACCGCATGGCCGACCTCACTCTATGGTCGGGTTTCGCCGAGCGAAACCCGTCTTTGGCGAAAGTCGGCGATTTTTGAATCTGACCGATTTGTTTTGCTCAACTCTAATTATCAGCAAACGTCGAAAACATGGAACAGTGGTGAACCTTCCCAGGAGTAGCAGACCAACTAAAATTACCCCAAGAGCGCAGCGACGACTCATTCAATAGGACTCAAAACACCCCATAACAACATCCAAAGAACTGCAGGCCTCCCTTGCCTCAGTTAAGGTCAGTGTTCATGACTCCACTATAAGGCCCTGACTGTTGGTAGTGTGTGGCTGCATGTATACCTATGCAGCCGCACACTCCGATCCGAGTGCCGGGTATTGATGCGGGAGACTCGCACGAGTTTCTCGCATCACACTTGCAAGTGTGACTCCCGCCTAAGAAAGATGCTGGCCAAAAATGGCTTGCAAGGCAGAGTTCTAAGATGAAAATCACTGCTGAGCAACAAGAACATAAAGGCTCATCTCAGCTTTGCCAGAAATCGGTGACCAGAAAAATGCCCAAAAGAAAAATGCCCACAGGAAAAATGCCCACAGAAAAAACCCCACAGTCATGAATGCCCACAGGAAATTTGCCCACACGGAAATTTGCCCATACGGAAATTTGCCCACATGGAAGTTTGCCCACACGGAAGTTTGCCCACACTGGAAATTTGCCCACACGGAAATTTGCCCACACGGAAATTTGCCCACACAGAAATTTGCCCACACAGAAAATTGCACACAGGAAAAATGCCCACACAGAAAATTGCACACAGGAAAAATGCCCACAGTTATGATTGCCCATAGGAAAATTGCCCACAAGGAAAAGAAAATTGCACACATGGCCAAAATAACAGTTTATTAAAAATGTATAATAACAATAACCCCATTTAATTAAACATTCATTGCACACCTGCAAGGTTGACATTTTACTGCAAATTAGCCAATTTCATATGGAAAATTGGCCACATGGGAGATTGCCCACATTCTTCACTCTTGCTTTCTACATCTGAGGAGTGCACCTATAATGAGCCGAGGTGAATCGCTCGCCTCAGGCGGCACCACCTGGTGGAGAGGAGAATGCGTCACAGCAGAGAGATACTTGGCCACATGTCTGCCTCAACATGCTGTTCTCTCCCCTGCACCAGGAGTTTCTGGGCACAGGTCATAGCAGGCCTAGTGAAGGGGTGGTTGAAGCAAGCAGGCGTGAGAGGGGTGCTGCATCCAGCTGCTCAGTTCCCCAGGCCCCAGCATCCTGCTGCCATGACAGTCGGAGCGGAAATAGCTGTACAGCGACTGTGTCCTGGGTGGCGTCAGGTTGCCAGGCCTGGGACTTGTGGGCGGTCAGCTGCAGCCTGCGTGAAAACGGAGACTGTAGCCTTCCAGCCTGTGCAGAGAGGACCCCGGGAGCGCTGGGAGCAGGTAAGTACGGGCTGAAGAGCCATTTGGCGATAATACCCCTTTAAAAATGTATAGTAACAACAATAACTCTATTTTATTATACAATCATTGCACACCTGCAAAGTAGCCATTTTACTGCAAATTAGCCAATCTCCTCAAGTACTGAAGTTTATCTTGAACCTGGGGGTAGTCCTCTACAGAGGTGGCAACTGTCTGATACAGTGCCTCATACTCCCTCTTTTTTATCTCAAGGTGACCTGCCTGTGCATTAGCCAGTGTTAATTTGTGGCAAGCCAGGTCCCTCTGCAATCCATCAAAAAGAAACCACAAGCTGGGGTGACTGCAGTGGAACAAGGAGTTAAGTGCATTGTGAAATCCCTCACAACAGTTTGTGGTTTTTGGTGACTGTTCCAGGGCTGCTTCATAATGATTCCATATTCGTATAGGAAATTGTGGATCTCTACCAGCTGCACCCTCAATATATGTAGAAAAAAAGTATGTGAGAACTTCATTATAGCAGTCTTCATCTGGGAATGTGGCAGCAAGCTGATCAAAAACACACCTCACATCTTCTATTGGCACAAAGGCCAGTGCAGCAAGAGACTTCAGTGTCATTTTTGCGTCGATAATCCTTTCATATTCTGTCTTCAAACCAACATTTTTTATTTTTCTAATGAGGCTCTGACACAGATGGAAATAACAACCTTTAACCTCAGCATGTGGAAAGGCCACCCTGACTGCAGTTATAACAGCCTTCTCAAAATCAACTAAAACCTTTTGAGGTGCCAGATTTGGAATCAACAGCTTCATTATTTCAAACATTCTCTTATACGTCCTCATATCCTTTGTTTGTAGTAAAATGTACAAACATGGTGGATATGAGTTACCCACCTTGGCATGCCAAGTGTACAGTTGGTAAAACATTTTGGGCACTTTATCAACAGTGCCATCTCCATAGATGGTATCTTTGTTCAGTTCCAGCATAAGATCTCTATTGCCCAGGGGCGTATCCGGGGGGGGCAGCCGGGGCATGTGCCCCGGGTGCAGCCGACAGGGGGGCGCCATCAGGCTGCCTGATACGGCGGTCCAAGGAGGAGGTTCCTCGTCGGCTGCATTCTGCCGCCCCCTCTCCCATTCTCTGAGCCGGCTGTCAAACTGACAGCCGGCTTAGAGAAAGTGCTACTGCTGCTGCGCATCGGTGTGCAGTGTGCTAGCGTCTCACTCCAGGTTCCAGCCAGGTGTCAGAGACGCTACACACTCACATCTTGTAAGCCGGGAGCCACTCTGCTCTGTGCCCTGACCGCCGCCGCTGCAAGCACTTCCACATCAATGAAGCGCCAGCAGCGTGATCAGGTCACATGATCACGCTGCTGACGTCACACGCCGGCTCTTCAGAGGAGACACAGGCAGTGAGGCAACGTTGCGGTTGGTGGTAAGTGCTCCAGACTGTTAATGGAGCTAAAGACACCGAAGAAATTAGGACATGCTCTGGGGGGCTAGGAAATAATGAGTCAGGTCGGGGAGCAAGGTCAGGGGCAGAAAGATGCATGGGGGAGAAATCTGAGAAAATTATGGGAGGGCAGAAAAATCTAAGGACATAATGGGGGAAATCTGAGGACATTATGGGGGAAATCTGAGGACATAATGGGGGAAATCTGAGGACATTATGGGGGAAATCTGAGGACATAATGGGGGAAATCTGAGGACATTATGGAGGAAATCTGAGGACATAATGGGGGAAATCTGAGGACATTATGGGGGAAATCTGAGGACATAATGGGGGAAATCTGAGGACATTATGGGGGGAATCTGAGGACATTATGGGGGAATCTGAGGACATAATGGGGGAAATCTGAGGACATTATGGAGGAAATCTGAGGACATAATGGGGGAAATCTGAGGACATTATGGGGGGAATCTGAGGACATAATGGGGGTAAATCTGAGGACATTATGGGGGGGAATCTGAGTACATAATGGGGGAAATCTGAGGACATTATGGGGTGGAATCAGGACATAATGGGGGGAAATCTGAGGACATTATGGGGGGAATCAGGACATAATGGGGGGAAATCTGAGGACATTATGGGGGGAATCTGAGGACATAATGGGGGAAATCTGAGGACATTATGGGGGGAATCTGAGGACATAATGGGGGGAATCTGAGGACATTATAGGGGGAATTTGAGGACATAATGGGGGGAATCTGAGGACATAATGGGGGGAATCTGAGGACATTATGGGGGGAATTTAAGGACATAATGGGGGAAATCTGAGGACATTATGGGGGAAATCTGAGGACATTATGGGGGAAATCTGAGGACATAATGGGGGGAAATCTGAGGACATTATTGGGGGGAATCTGAGGACATAATGGGGGGAAATCTGAGGACATAATGGGGGGAATCTGAGGACATAATGGGGGAAATCTGAGGACATTAAGGTATTAAGGTTCAAATGGGGGGGCGCCAAACTGATCCTTTGCCCCAGGTGCCAGAAAAGCTAGATACGCCTCTGCTATCGCCTAAAACCAGAATTCTATTTCTATCATCCTTTCCGGAATCATGAAGGAGCAGTTGACTGTACTTTTCCGGAATATCAAACTTGATAGTTTTGGGGTTAGGCAAATTACCATCTGTTCTATGATGGAGAAGGCTTCTCGCAAGAGATGACTGTCTTGGCATATGAGCCAAGACATCATTACTCAACCCAGACAACACCTTTCCCATCACATTGCGAGGAGTAGCATTCACAGCTCTCATGTCTTCTCTCATTTTGCTTCTGGCAACATTTGCTACCGCTTTTTGAGGGCAGGAGTCATGACAATGTTCTCTTGGTTCTTGAACTACGTTGCCATCTTTTGTTTTGATAATTGAATGGCATTTTATAGAGCGATGCAGCCTACATCTCCAAGTCACCACTGCATTGATAGTGCGAAATGCCAGATATTCAAACCCCAAGTAATTCAGAACTTTGTTGTTTCTCTGGCTACTTGAAAACTCCATTGTTTGCACTACAAGAAGAAATAGAATAGTTTAGATAAACTAAAAATATACTTTTAGGGTGAAAACACACGGGTGTTTTGAAAATCGCATAATCTTTGAAAATGTATTATTTATTTTTTTATTTTGCTTTGTGAATAAAAAGATAGGAAAAAAATGTAGGGATGAGTGATCTGATCATGTGAACATCGGCAATTTTACCAATTGTCACATCATGGTTATTGACAGCTCCGATTCCGATGAAGGTGATCCGAACCAGAGCTGACAGGGAGGCTTAGCTTACCTGATCCGGCTACCTCTGGTCTTCCCCGAGTCTTCCTGCTGCAGGACCTGTGATGACGCATGTGATCACATGCGTCACATGATCGCGTACACCATGAAAGGTCTGCAGTAACATGGAAGGGGGAATCTCTGGACTCCCCGTCCACGTTACCGCAGTTCTTCCTGCACTTTTTCTTTGCGCAATTCGCATGTGTGTTTTGTACATACTTTTTTTAAACTCACCCATTGACTTCAATAGGAAAATCAGTCCGCAATTTATGCGGACCGTGAAAAAGAACGGACATGTAATCAGTGCTATCTACCACCACAGATAATACAGTAATATGTCTCTGAGTGCAGATAATATATTAGATAGTGTTAAACGGATACCTGGATATCCGTTATCCGCTCCGTATAGGAACCGGATCCAATCGGATTCGGATCCCATAGAAATCTATTGTACAACACTATATGCGGGCGGGGACATCCCTTCACCAGTAACACAGAGAGGACTCCTCGCCTGCCAGTGACATTCCCCCTACGTCGGCAGTGACATGTGGGACACCCGCCCACCAGTGACATTCCTGGGTCTGATCCTTGCTATGCCACCACGGCAGAGACTCATTGCCCACTGGGGGACATACCTGGGTGAGGACAACCCCTCAGCCAGACCCCTGCTCTCTGTCACTGCTAAAAAAAAGCTCTAATGTCCGGGTTCTCATGAGCCGCGCCAGCCGCGTCCTCCTGTTCCTGGTCACTTTAATGCACCGTCATCAAAGTCATGTGAGCTGTGACGGCGGCGTCCTCCGGCATGTGACCAGGAAGAGGAGGACGCGGCCAGCACAGCTCATTGACAACCCGGTGAGTAGTGCTTTTTGCTTTGCGGGTCTCCCCTGCACACCCACAGTCAGCAATGTGACGGGTGTGCAATGAATGTGCCTTTTCATAATGTATAAAACATACATTATGGGAAGCTATGGATATATCTGCAGATACTGCAATAATCCCGATCCAGACGGATAGTATCTGTGCACCTCACTATCCAAGCGGATAACGGATCCGCCCAGATAGATCAGCTCATCCCTAGTAGTAGATGTTCCCTGCAGTCCTATGTAACACCACAGATAGCACAGTGATAACGGAGGACAGATAATATAGACAAGTACATGTTTACTGTACTTGTCTATATTTGCCCCTCTTCACATGTAAAGCGCCATGGAATAAATGGCGCTATAAAAATGATATAATAATAATAATTAATGTCCCCTGCAGTCCTCTGTAACACCACATATAACACAGTGATAACTGAGTACAGATAATGCAGTAGATGTCCCCTGCAGTCCTATGTAACACCACAGATAATAGTGATAACTGCGTACAGGTAATGTAGTAGATGTTTCTGCAGTCCTATGTAACACCACAGATGACACAGTGATAACTGAGTACAGGTAATGTAGTAGATGTTACCTGCAGTCCTATGTAACACCACAGAAAACACAGTGATAACTGAAGACAGATAATGTAGTATATGTCCTCTGCAGTCCTATGTAACACCACAGATAACAGTGATACTCCAGAGTACAGGTAATGTAGTAGATGTTTCTGCAGTCCTATGTAACACCACAAATAAAACAGTGATACCTGTGAGTACAGATAGCAGTAATAGATATCCCCTGGATCACACGGCTTGCTGGTTTTTCCTGAGCTCAGTATGTGCTCCATGTGCTGAGCTGGGGGGAGGTGTAAGACAGAATCAGTGAGTGATGAGACACATTGTATCTATTGATGATCATAACAGACTGGTACAAATGTGTTTGCAAAGCACAGATCTGCAAAATTTTTGCACTAGGTCAACCCAAAATCACAAGATTATTGCATATCATGTGAACATCCTTGCACCTCAAATATCACAGATCCAAAACTTTGTGATGCTGCGATGGTGCAAAATTGTGTGGGCAAATTTCCTTGTGGGGAAAATTCTGCGTGGGCAAATGTCCATGTGGGCAAATTTCCATGTGGGCAAAATTCTGCGTGGGCAAAATTCTGCGTGGGCAAATTTCCATGTGGGCAAATTTCCATGTGGGCAAAATTCTGTGTGGGCAATATTCCTGTGGGCATTCATGACTGTGGGGTTTTTTCTGTGGGCATTTTTCATGTGGGCATTTTTCATTTGGGCATTTTTCATGGAACCCCAGAAATCATATATTTCATATTTATATATTTAATATATATTGATGATCCCCACAACTTCTGGGAGAATACTTTGTGGACTGACGAGACAAAAGTTGAACTTTTTGGAAGGTGTATGTCACATTTCATTTGGCATGGAAGTTAACATAGCACTTAAAAAACGAACATGATACCAACAGTCAGGGCCGGTTTTAGGCAAAGTGGGGCCTTAGGCAAAGTTTAAAATGGGTCCCCAAATGCTAACATATTGCACCATCACACAGAAGCATTTCAATTGTATTTACATGCGCTGAGGTCAGGCCGCTAAATGAGTCTGATCGACAATATTGAAGTCGTTCAACACTTGTTTCTCAGCCTCTTTCCACTGTCTAAGAAAGAATGATGGGGACAGAATGATCACTAACAGATCACCAGACAGTATCATGTTACCAGCAGCACATCTACAGTTTACACCCCATAGTCCTCCATATAATATAATGTTCCCCATAGTCCTCCATATAGTATAATACACTCCCCATAGTCCTCCATATAGTATAATACACTCCTCATAGTCCTCCATATAGTATAATACACTCCCCATAGTCCTCCATATAGTATAATACACTCCTCATAGTCCTCCATATAGTATAATACACTCCCCATAGTCCTCCATATGGTATAATACACTCCTCATAGTCCTCCATATAGTATAATACACTCCTCATAGCCCTCCATATATTAAAATACTCTGCTCAGTCCTCCATATAGTATAATACACTCATCATAGTGCTCCATATAGTATAATACACCGCCAGTCATCCATGTAGTACAATTCACTTCCCATAGTATAATGCACCTCATTGTTCTTCATATAGTATAATGTATTTCCCATAGTCCTCGATACATATAATGCAGCCCACATATTGTATAATGCAGCCACCCTATAAAGCATAATGCAGCCACCCCACAGGGTATAATGCTGCCACCACAGAGTATAATGCAGCCACCACAGAGTATAATGCAGCCCTGCCATACAATATAATGTAACCCCCCATAGAATATAATGCAGTCCCCCTCTTATAGTATAAAGCAGCCTCTCCATAGAATATATGGCAGCCCCCTCAGAGTATAATGCAGCCCCCCATAGAATATAATGCAGCCCCTTAAATAGTATAATGTAGCCCCTCCATAGAATACAATATAACCCTCCTCATATAGTATAATGCAGCCCAATAGAATATAATGTAGCCCCCTCATAAAATATAATAAAGCCCCCATACAATATAATCTAGCCCCTCATAGAATATAATGTAGCCTCCATAGAATAAAATGTAGCCTCCTCAAATAGTATAATGTAGCCCCCTCATAGAGTATGATGCTATCACCCCCATAGAATATAATAAGTATAATACAGCCCCCATAGAATATAATGTAGCCCCAAATAGAATATAATACAGCCCACCTCCCCATAGAATATAATGTAGCCCCCCATATTATATAACACAGCCTCCCCATAGAATAATGTACCCCCCATGGTATATAACACAGCCACATAGTATATAGCACATCACCACATGGTATATAGCACAGCACCACATGGTATATAGCACAGTTCCGCATGGTATACAGCACCACATGGTATATACACAGCAACACATGGTATACAGCACAGCAACACATGGTGTACAGCACAGCATCTCATGGTATATATATCATAGCCCCAAATGGTATATTGCACAGCACCACATGGTATATAGCACAGTCCCACATGGTATATTGCACAGCCCCACATGGTATATAGCACAGCACCACATTGTATATAGCACAGCACCACATGGTATACAGCACAGCACCATATGGTATATAGCACAGCAACACATGGTATATAGCACAGCCCCACATGGTATATATCACAGCCCCACATGGTATATATCACAGCATCACATTGTATATTGCACAGCCCCACATGGAATATAGCACAGCCCCACATGGTATACAGCACAGCACCACATGGTATACAGCACAGCACCACATGGTATATAGCAAAGCCCCACATGGTATATCGCACAGCACCACATGGTATGCAGCACTGCCCCACATGATATATAGCACAGCCTCACATGGTATATACACAGCCCCACATGGTATATAGCACATTACCACATGGTATACAGACAGCACAGCATCACATGGTATATAGCACTGCACCATATGGTATATAGCACAGTACCACATTGTATACAGCACAGCATCACAAGGTATACAGCACTGCACCATGTGCGGGGGCCCTAGGCAGCTGCCTGGTATGCCTGCCCCTAACGCCGCCCCTGCCAACAGTAAAATACGGTATTGGTATTGTGATGGTCTGGGGCGTGTTTTGCTGCTTCAGGACCTGGAAGACTTGCTGTGGTAACTGGAACCACCAATTCTGCTGTCTATGAAAATATCCTGAAGTAGAATGTTCGGCCATCTGTTTGTGACCTTAAGCTTCCCTTTGGTGTGTTATGGGATGGGATCTGGAGGGACCTTACAGCATAATAAATGTAATTCTTGGCAATAATGGCACTTTCAATTCAAACCTGTTTCATTCAGATTGAATCTACTAACCAAATTTAACGAATCTGCTCAAAATTAACTTCCAAAAATTTTCTTTTCTTTAATGAACATTACTATTGATAAATGGTAGCTTATTGGATATTTCTTTTGATATCTTACTTTGCTTCCTGATGGGTATTATTTATAGCATATTGTATTGACTGTACTGCACGATACATTGTGCCAATATAAAGACAGGGTTTTTTTTTTCAAATACTGACCAGAAGTTGAAACCAGCATGATGGTGTATTTTATACATTGAAACCATGAATTGGTTCCAAGCCAGTTGCACGATGGATACCACCGTGCTTGATTTTAAGTGAGACCATTGGTTTCTTCTGAAATACCTGTGATATTAACAGGAAAAACATATCACCAAACAGCCCTATTTTTTTTTGTCAAATATGATGGAATTTGACATTGACATGAACAGGGTTCATAAAACCATGCAGAATGCGTAACCATCAGGCTTCACAGTAACCCCATAGTCCATGAATCTAAATAATTATTTTATTTATTCAAGTCCACATTTAAATAAATGAATTTTACATATTTTCTGGTTCCTCTTTCTGTGTAAGTTGCATCCTTAAAGATAGAAAACAACATTCAAAACAATCTGGAAAAGGTCATGTGTTTATCACATATGAGACATAAAATGTGAATATTTGTATACATGGAAAAACTAATACAAAACTGCTTTTTTGTGACTCTTACATTAATCAAGGACTTTTAATACGAAATAACCTTGTAATATTCTTTACTGTGGAAGATTATAAAACCTTAAAACAAGTGCAGTTGAAAATCCTTGTAATACTGTTGTGCTCTCCACACCCTCCTCCTTCCATAAAAGACAAGAACTTAATAAGAAAAGTTTATAAAATAACATTTGACATTAGAAAGATACTATGTATGCAAATGCAGAATATAAACAGCTACTGTATTATAGTGTTGCCACAAAAAATGTATCTACGCTCCTCAACATTGAAATTGCAACATCAAGAAAGAAAAGCTGTAGAATTATGAAAATCACAGTTTCAATAGATGTGCCAATGATCTGCAAATGGTGAAAAATGGAAAGGAAACATTCAAAACATCTTAATTTATTCAGTATTGAGTATGAGTGGCTCACTCTGAAATGCATACACTTACACACTTTGTCATGTTATTAATGGAGTTATTAATGGTTGTCTGAGAAATTGTCCTTTGCAATTGGCAAATTCATGCAGATGTGCATGAAAAATCTGGAGAAAATGGTAGTATGGCCATGGTTGCACATTTCGGCATTGTCATGATGAAAATTGCCTCCTGGGACACTTTGGATAAATGGCTCTACTACTGGTTCCACCACCAGATAAATGTAAAGCCAAGCTGTTAGTGTCACTGAAGAATAGAGATGTCAGACTACCATACATTATGCCAACCCCACCAGAATCACGGGAGTAGGACCAATGTGACGTTCACCTCTGAAAACCTCTTAATGGAGTCACCCAAGTGGTCTCCAGACCAATCTCTAGCTATCATTTTGTACAAGTCTAACACAGGACTAATAGCTAACGAGAATACACCTCCAACTTCCAATTCTGTCACTTTCTTGCTCAGCACCATAATAGTCTTTGATAGTGGTGGTATGTAGTCATTAGAACACTTGTAGCTGGGCCTCTGGCTTATAGCCCAATCTCGTGAATATGCATTCTGATGGTTTGTGTAGACACTCCTTAATGTATAATGGGGAGTGACATCTTTTCCACTACAGCCAACCCAGCAGATGGACACCCAACCGGGTTTTTCACATTTCTAAAAATTAGGGCCTGACACCACCGAAGTAACATCAATTTCACAAGAGTAGAAATAGTATAATAGGGACCAACACGTCTTCCACTACAGCAACCCAGAAGATGGAGACCCAATCAAGAGTCTTCAAATTTAAAATAATTAGGGGCAGACACCACCAAAGTGGCATCAATTTCACCAGAGTGGAAATAGAATAATGGAGGGCGACATCTCTTCCACGACAGCATACCCATCAGATGGACATCCAACCAAGAGTGTTCACATTTCCAAAAATTAGTGGCAGACGCCAACAAACTGGCATCAATTTCATGAGAGTAGAAATAGTATTATAGGGACTGACACATCTTCCACTACAGCTAACCCAGCAGATGGACACCCAACCAAAAATGTACATATTTCCAAAATTAGTGGCAGATACCAATAAAGTGGCATCAATATCCTATAGTAGAAATAGTATAATAGGGAGCAACATCTCTTCCACTACAGACAACCCAGCAGATGGACACCCAATCAGGAGTGTTCACTTTCCAAATACTAGTGGCAGACACCAACAAAGTGGCATAAATTTCATGAGAGTAGAAATAGTGTAATAGGGACCGACATATATACCACTACAGCCAACCCAGCAGATGGACACCCAACCAGGAGTGTACACATTTTCATAAAACAGTGTTAGGCACCAATAAAATGGCATCAATTTCACTACAGTAGAAATAGTATAATAGGGAGCGACATCTCTTTCACTACAGCTAACCCAGCAGATGGACACCCAACCAGGAGTGTTCACATTTCCAAAAATTAGTGGCAGACACCAACAAAGTGGCATCAATTTCACGAGAGTAGAAATAGTGTAATGGGGACAGACACATCTTCCACTACAGCCAACCCAGCAGATGGATACCCAACCAGGAGCCTTCAACTTTCAAAAAATGAGGGCCTGACACCATCAAAGTGGCATCAATTTCACAAGAGTATAAATAGTATAATAGGGATGGACATGTTTTCCATTACAGCCAACTAGCAGATGGAGACTA
This sequence comes from Oophaga sylvatica, assembly GCA_033576555.1. Lineage (NCBI taxonomy): Eukaryota > Metazoa > Chordata > Amphibia > Anura > Dendrobatidae > Oophaga > Oophaga sylvatica. The sequence goes on along the minus strand of JARQOD010007000.1, from coordinate 25,416 downwards.
ACCATGGCTGTTCACATTTCCAAAAATTTATGTTAACATCTGCAGCAGATATCATAGAGTCCAATTACGTGAGATCAATACAGCACACTAAAAACTTCAACATCGCCTAGTCGTTACAGTCTGTGATTGGGGTGCAAAAGTCCTTGGAGATCTATGACTTGTTTATCTTGATGAAAGTTAGGCAGTCTACACTTTCAGGGTACAGCTGGCTGCGCTTATCCGTCAGGACACCACCAGCAGTGCTGAAGACACGTTCTCAGTGAACGCTGGCTGCCGGGCACTATAAAACCTCCAAGGCATGACGGGCAGCTCAGGCCACTTATTCATTTTTGAAGACCAAAATGTGAAAGGGTCCAAACGCTCCCTGATGCTAATGTTTTGGCATTGACAAATTGATGTGCCAGAAGTTGGAAGTCTAGAGCTGCAATGCACACTGTGTGCCTCACTGCTGTCTTAGGGAAAACCTCTATTAAGGTTGTGTAAAAGCGTGTTTCGAAACTCCAGCATTGGAAGGTCCCTTTCCAGAGCAGGACGCATCTGTCAAAATTCTGTCTTATAATGTGGATCTAACAGAGTAGCAACTTAATAGACAGCACTATTTTGAATCATAACTACGAGTACAGGGATCATGTTGCAGATAGTGCAGCAAGAAGGCACTCATATGTAGGGCTCTTCCATGAGGTACAAGCCCATGCTGTGTTGGTGGCTGGGTAACACTGATGCTTGCTTCCTCTGTCCCCTACCACCAACCAGGAACAGCAGACGGGGGATGATTATCCTCTTAATCTCCCGACAGTTGCTCGCCCATGACCTCTTCCTTCTTCATTTGTTCCTTGGATCTTGCACCTTCACTAACAGTTTGTCTGTTATCACCATCCCCCCTCGATCGCAGTAGTCCACCCTCCCTTGGCACCCACATGCGTGATGCCAGTCTGAAACTTTGAGACAATGTTAACTCTTCTGCATCCTCCTCTTCTTCCTCCTCTTCCTCTGGGACCACCACCTCCTCCCGCATGCTATTCAAAATCTGCTCCAGCATATAGATGAATAGTGATGCTGATGACAGCATCATCAGTGCTAACCATCTTATTATGACTGACTTACATGGCTGAGTGTGATCCGAATATTGGATCAAACTCAGGCATGCTGCGATTTTTTTGAATAAAAAGCAATCAAAAAATATTATGTACCCCAAAATGGTACCAAAAAAATCTGCAACTGGTCCCGCAAGAAATAAGCTGTTGAGCATCTCTGTTCGCAAAAAATGTAAAAGTTAGAGCTCTCAGAATATAACGACAAAAAACAATTTTTATAAAAAAGCATTTTTCTGTGTGATAGCAGCAAAACCTAAAAAAAACCTATTTAAATCTGGTATTGCTAGAATTACATTGACCGAAGACTAAATCTGCCTTATCACTTATACCGCATGGTGAACCATGCAAAAATAAAATAATAAGAATTATTCTTGTACTGCTGTTCATTCTATCTCCCAAAAATCGGAGTAAAGGCCCCGTTACACATAGCGAGATTGCTAGCGAGATCGCTGAAACGTCACCGATTTTGTGACGTAGCAGCGACCTAGCCAGCGATCTCGCTTAGTGTGACATGCAGTGACGATCAGCCCCCTGCTGGTTGTCGCTGATCGTCGCTGAATGCCCTGGACCATTTTTTAATCACTGGTCTCCCACTGGCCAGGGCGCATCGCTGCGTGTGACAGGCGGGAGACCAGCGATAAGCAAGCTGGAGCTGATAACCAAGGTAAACATCGGGTTACTAAGCACCGAGCGGCGCCTGGAAACCTGATGTGTACCTTGGTTACCAGCTCCCTGCACCAGCGCGCTGGTATCTAAGGTACACTGCAGGTAACTAAGCGACGTGCATCGCTTGTTACCCGCATAGTCGCTGTCCTGATCGCTGCCTGAGCTGCCTGTTTGGCAGCTCAGCAGCGATCATGTAGCAACACACCAGCGATTCTGACAAGTGCATAACGTTGTCGGGATCGCTGGTGAGTCGCTATGTGTAACGGGACCCTTAGGCCGGCGTCACACTCACAGTAGAAAAATACGGACCGTATTGTACGAGCATTATACGCCAAAATGTTGCCGGCACAACTATCCGTATTTCATCTGTTGTCAGGGTGTGGCTGCGTATTTTGCGCATGTAAGCATCCGTATGCAATCCGTATGGCATCCGTATAGCGTATTTTTCTCGCAGCCTTTCAAAATGGATATTTAACGGTTTTGAGGCCTGAAACTCATTCAAATCATCATCGACAAGGCTATTTATTGGCTCTGCATCAGGTTGCAACCCCCAATCTTGCCATTTTTGTGGTGTGCTTGTGTTGGAGTACTGCTGCTTGCTTGCCAACATGTCTGACACTCTTCAGTTCACACCAACTGATCGAGTATTGTACAACTGGGTTTTGTCCCTCCGCTTTGGGCATTCGTACCAAGTGATCGTTGATCCGCGGAGGAGGAGGCGAATGTGGGTGCATCCGCATTTGAGGCAATGCCTCACTAAAGTCCATTTTCACCACCTTTATGCATCTCTGCGGACTTATCCAGACAAGTTTTTTCTGTTTTGTCGGATGACCATTGCCACATTTGATGTTTTGTTGGAGATTGTGCACCCTGGGATCACCTACCAGGATACCAGGATGCGGAAAGCTGTCTCTGCAGAGGAGCGCCTTCTCCTTACGCTACGGTATGTATTCCTCACCTACATACTGTCTGTTGATGATGTGTTTTCCACTAGTTTCCCTTTACCCTTATGGCTGTTGCAGAAATATCCTCATGTTACAGCCCATATATCACCTTGAAGTACCTGAACAATGATGTGTATGTCAAAATTACTGAAAATTGTTACTTGGGGTAAATTAAACTTATGATTGTTTGGACATTAAATCATGTAAGGGTTAAGTATATGTTTTGTTAAACCTTTGTGCATGTGTATTGATTGTTCTCTGTACATTTGGTTACTTGTAGGTTCCTAACTACTGGCATATCCTATGCCGCACTCCATCTGGAGTTTTTGATTGGGAGGTCCACCATCTCTGGCATTGTGCGTCATACCTGCTCACAACTCTGGGACAGACTGCATCAACTGGTCATGCCTGAGCCAAAGATGGAAGACTGGAAGAGGACTGCCAGGGGATTTGAGGAGCAATGCCAATTCCCAAATTGTATAGGAGCCCTTGATGGGAAGCACATCCGTGTGCGTAAGCAGCCAAACTCAGGGTCCCAATTCTATAATTATAAACAATATTTTTCTGTGGTGCTGTTGGCTCTGGTTGACAGTAACTACAGGTTTATAATTGTGGACATTGGGGCCTATGGAAGAACTGGAAACTCTAGATCTTCAATTCTTCCATTATGGGTCGGCAGCTGCGCACTAACGAGTTGAACCTACCACCAGCACGCCAACTTCCCGGCTCCAATCTAGAACCTGTCCCATTTGTTGAAGTTGGGGATGAGGCCTTCCAGTCTATCAAGGAATGTGATGAGGCCATATCCACGACGACATCTTGACCACCGTCGTCGGATCTTCAACTTGCGCCTATCACGGGCCAGGCGCCTGGTGGAGTGTGCATTTGGCATTTTGTGTGCAAAATGGCGGGTCCTACAGTCTGCTATTCAGCTGAGTGAAGCCAACGTCAATGAGGTCATCAAAGCCTGTGTTGTTCTGCATAATTTCACCAGAATGCATGATTGTGGCCCATCAGATGTTAGTGAAAGTGTGGTGACCAATGGGGATGTGCCTACGCCCCATGTCATCCCTTTACGTCGCCCACTGTCAGGACTCAAAACCCGTGATATCTTTACCCAATATTTTGTGTCACCTGATGGTACTACAACATGGCAAGATGATGCATTATCTATGCTGTAATGTTTGTGTGTGTATTAAAAAAAAAGTATTTTTTGTACACATAGTCTCTGTCTGGTGTTAATGGTCATAACAGATGTGTTGATGGTTGAGTACAAACAACTTATGAAAAAAGACTCCAAACTTTTTATAAAAATAGATATTTATATGTGCAAACTGCCACTTGAGGTAGTGACTACCATATTTGCTTCATATGGTATATGTATTTACAGCACAATAGTGTAAGTGTGCATTCTTACACAAGTACCAAAATAAGGCATGACAAAATTACAAATGTTTCTATACATAATAGTATGTAAAGACAAAAACCAATAGTCAATATGGCTAGTGCTGATCATATGTGACCCATATGTCGGATTGGTCACATTAGACAAGTGTAAAGATGCATTTGACAACTGTGAGTAAAATTAAATATAAAAAAAAGAACAAACATTCCAGTAAATAATAGTATTTAAAGAAAATAACAAACGTTCACTATGTATAGTGAAGACCATATGTTACGCATATGTTTGGTTCACAAGATTAGACTACTGCAAACATGCAATAGACAAGATGGAGTAAAATAAAATATAAAAAAATAAACTTTTCCATAAATAATAATAAATAAGCAAAATAACAAACTGTCACTATCACTAGTGAGCACCATATCTGCCCCATATGGTTGGGTTCTAAGACTAGACTAATGCAATGATGCATTAGCCAACAATGTTTAAAATGGGTGGGGAAAAAATAACAAACATTGGTATAAATTATAAGATATAAAGAAACCAAAAATTTCCACCTAGCGCATATCCCACCAGCTAAGTACCATATGCTCTTTGTAGGCATTCAGATGAGTGCAAATATGCTTTACACAACATGGTGTAAAAATAAATATAAAAAAATAAACTGCTTTTTAAATCATAATATATAAGTAAAATAAAAAATCACATCTGTTGATATGTGGGTGGTGGGGTTGGCATGTTCCCAGCATCTCTGTGTGGTTGGCTTGGATGACCACCTTGACCATCACCCTGTTGGGGTGGATTTTCAGGGCCCTGAGCTAACATCTGCTCATGGTCAGGTTGGTGTGTGGGCACATTGCCATACAGATAAGGGAGATTATATTCCTGTGTAAGATGATACCCACAAAAATCATACCCCCAATATGACCATGTTGAGCACATCCAGGTTGGGACCAGCCTCCAACACTGGATCTGTACAAGTGGCCATATTGTGAAGTCGGATTATAGCCAGCCATTTGACCCTGTTGTTGCCAAGGTTGGTTCGTGGGGGAATGGGTTGAGGTGTAGGCGCCCATGCAGGAGGATCATCAGATCCTAATTGAGCATGCACATTTTGGTGGGGGGCAAGGCGCATAAGGTTACGGGGTGAGAGCTGCCACCTCTCAAGGAATTCAAACACCTCATATGGGGTATTGTGGGGTGTGCATGCGTCAATTAGGATCTGAATTGATCCTCGCACACGGAGCCTGACCTCTCAGGGTAGGGGACGAAGGTAGCGGGCAAGGCTACGGGCATAGGCCTCCTCACCCTCATCCACAGCTGCCCTGGAAAGGTAATTGAGTACCCCAGTGTACACATGCCTACGTGTGTCTGACCCAGTGATGTCTCGCCGTCTTCTCCCACGGCGGGATATAGCAGCAGGCTGGGGGGAGCCCACAAGAGGTACAGTGGGGCTCTGCTATTGGCTGCTTCCTCTACACTGGGCCCTGCTGCTGCAGCTGGTAGGTCAGGTACAGGTTGCGATCCAGCTGCTTGGTCAGGTCCTGGTGGTTGTCAAGCTTGGGGGATGCTGCAGGGAGGCTCAGAAGATGGGCCAGCCACCTCTTCACCTCCCCCAACCGGGTCAATAATGGCCTCTGAGTCTGAGCCAGTCTCCCTCTCAGTGAGGTTGGATTGGGTTCTGTTGGGAAATGAAAGGTGATTAGAACATGTCGGAGGGGTGAGCCTAAACTGCATATGTGTTATGTGGTGTGATGTATGTACTTACGGTCTGAGATCCAGAATAGGTGCAAGAAAACCCAGCCTGTCAAAGTAAACGTACTTTCGTTTTCTGGGTGCTGCTGACCCGCTCTAGCTCCTCTGCTGCCATTCCCGCCTGTATTGGTCGCAGATGCTTTTCCATCTTCTCATAACATCATCCACTGCAATGAGACATATAATGTAAGCAATTAGCTAGCTGCACAAAGCAAAATTCTTGCACATACACCTAATATAGTCATGGGGGCCTAGTAGGATGTGACTATACAAAGATTTTTGCGCACCAAAGACAAAAAAAAAAATTTTGGCCCAAATGCTGCGCTATAAATCCGCTGTGACCGTTAAGAAGTTTGTACAAATATCAAGTAACTTACTCATTCGCTGCTGCTCCTCGCGTGGGCTGTCGCCAAAGTGGGGAAACATTTGCCCACAGATGTGCCTCCATGCCGCCTCTTTCCTTGCGCGGTCAGTGTAATGCACATCTCTTTGGTCCCATATTTCGGACCTCTCCTGCACCAATACAATGAGCATCTCCACAATGATGAGGGTGGACATCATGGCCGACTCCGTGGAGGCGTTCTTCCGGGATGTCTGGCGCTGTTTTTGAGCTAATTTGCATGTGTTAGCATCCTCCTGCATGTGTTGCACCATTTCCTGTGAGCTGCAGAATTGTTCCATATTTCAAGCAAGTCACACGCGTGATCCATGTGTAATCCGTTGTTTTCTCTCACCCATAGACTTTCATTGGCGTACAACGGGCGTAATACGCGTACAATCGCAGCATGCTGCAGGTGTCTCGAACCGTAAGATACGCCCGAGAAAAATACACATGATCAGAGCTACCCCATAGAGAAATATTGGTCGTGTGTAATGCGTGGTTTTCACGCCTCTCACTCGTCCGTATTCCTACTTAGGCCGGGGTCACACCGGCGACAAAATCGTACGACTGCAGTGCGTTTAAATATTGCATTGCAGTCGGACCAATGTTAATCTATGGAGCAGCTCCCAGTATCCGATTTTTTGTGGTCCGTTTTAAACTTGCGAGGCAATCGCAGCATGCTGCGATTGTCACCGATTGTGGGTCGACTATCGCCAATGCAAGTCTATGGGTGCGATGAAAAATCGGATTACATATACGGACCGCGCGTGTGAGTTGAGATTAAATCGCACCACTATTCCAGGTGCCAGGAAATTGCATCAGTAATTGTCAGGAAGGCTCCACATGCTAATGAGAGTACCATATATCAAATCAAAACAGGAAAACGCCTCAACGGAATGCACAACCATGGGCACCCACATTAACGTAGAGATGTTAATTGTTCTGGTCCAGGAGAGGCCTGATTTATGGGACAATCGCGATGCCAATTATTCAAACAGGTCGCGAAAGGAGGCAGCTTGGCGTCGAATCAGTGGGCAGATGTTCACTGATTTTGGCGACCGATCTAGGGAGGACCAAGAGCGCATCACTAAGTTAAATAATGCAAACGCTTACAAAATGTTATTACTACTCTGTATGTACCAACACCAATGTCATATAATGTCCCTCTACCCTTATATTGTCCCAAAGGTGAATTGCTATACAACACCTTAAAATGTTTATACACACACAGTTATGTGACTACAGAATCAACATAACAATATTGCCATCCATGAGTAATGGTCGACCATTTAGGCTGTAAAATGTTTGTACACACTGTGAGACAGTGAAGGAATATGTGTTGAATGGGGTGTACATTTCACCTAGGTACTGTGCTGTATGGTATAAGGGAAATGTGTGGCTTTGTAAACCTAGTGGTAGAGAAAGGTCACTACACCTTACATTCAGCACACACTTGCAGCTCAGGCCTGAAACCATTCAGCTGTTAATTAGGAGACCAGAAGTAGGTGTCTGCAAACACAGTCAGAGAGCACGCTTAGTCTGGACACAGGAAGGTGTCCAGGCACAAGAAGCAGTCTCCAGGAGTGGAGCACGCTTAGTCTGGACAAGGAGTCCCGGCACAAGAAGCAGTCTCCAGGAGTGTGAGCTATCTCAGTCTGGGTGCTCGATGTACCCCGGACACAGGAGTAGTCTCAGTGAGAATCCGTGCGAATAGCGGCTGAATAGGAGGGGAGCTCTCTCAAGTCTGGACATTGAAGGTGCCTTCAGACACAAGGAGGAGACTCTGTGAACCTCCATGCTGTAATGTGTAAATGCTGGTAAAGTGGTAAATGCTGACAAATGCTGAACATATGTGTTGTTTTGGCCCCGGCTGGTAGAGTCGGGACCCGGATAGATAGGGAAATCTATCTAAGTGTAATTAGTGGCTAGACAAGCCTAGGTCTTCTGTTTATGATTTGTTTTATATCTGTTTGCTGTGGACTTTAATAAAGCTGGTTGCGGCCAGTTTTCACCAGAACTGCTGTCTGAATGAACTGTTTCCGTGCCACTCTGTCTACCCAGACCCAGGCGGATTTACCAATGGCGGATAATGCTGGGACACATCGTTACAATTGGGGAGAATGTGGTGCAGCACAGTGGCTGATACAATGGGTGAAGTCTGTTGAGCAGCAGGTGTGCGAGAGTGGAAGACAGCGATAGAGGTGGAGGTCTTAAGCAGTACCCAAGAGTGAAAAAAAAAAAAAAGTGTGTTGCACAGCAAACTAACTTGTTTGGAAGTCAGATGTCTTAAAGAGACAGTAGCCCTAATAGAGTTTGCAAAAGAAAAAAAAAAGTGTGTCTGCACAGCAAAGCTGAACTTGTTGTGGAAAAGACTGTGGAGTGTGCAGCAGCAAAGGAAAAGTCTATTGGAGCAGTCTTAAAGAGACAGTGGCCCTAATAGAGTTTGCAGAGAAAAAAAAAAAAAGTGTCTGCACAGCAAAGCTGAATTTTCTGTGGAAAAGACTGTGGAGTGTGTAGGTCTTGAGTGAAGACTGCCGTTGTTGAGACAGAGAAGTCTGACAGCATGGAGGCGCTGTTTGAACAAATGGCGCAAGTTAATGTGCAACATAAGACTGCCGTGGTTGAGACAGATAAGTCCGGCAGTATGGAGGAGCTCATTGAGTACCTGGTCCAGGCCCAGCGAAGCATGCAGCAGAGCATGGAGCAGCAGCGCCTGCAGCACCAGCAGCGCATGCAGCAGGCCCAGCAGCAATTCCTGCAGCAGCAGCAGGAGAATTACCGGTTGTTTTTTGAGCAGGTTGCAGCACTGCAGGGACTTGAGCGCATCGTCCCAAAGTAATGTTGCAAAGTCACCTGCATTGTCCGCTGTAAAGAAGGCGGTAAGACGGTCCCTGAAAAAGATGACACCTCGTGATGATGTGGAGTATATCTCACTAGGTTTGAGGGACTGGCAGAGAAGGAGAATCTGCCCCTATCTGAATGGGCCATGATGGTCGCACCCTATCTGATTGGAGAACCCCAAAGGGCCTATGCTGACCTGAGCGAGCAGGACAGCCAAGACTATGCCAAGCTGAAAGCGGAGATTCTTACCCGGCTGGGTGTTACGGTGACAGCCCGTGCCAGGGGAGTTCATGACTGGAGATGCAGTTGGGAGTCTGCAGTCAGCAAACCTGATTATGGAGTTGAAAAGGTGATAGTGGACCGCTACACCCAAGCACGTCCTCCTGAGGTACAGCGTCTGAGAGGTCGTCACTTCGGAGTTCCCGGACGCTGAACTCTCGCGGTAAGAGCGTTCCAGCTGTTGGGGACATGGGGTATGCTGATAAGCGGGTTCAGGCCCGAGGGGACATATGGGAGGGTGATTGTGGTGGACAGTGTTGGAGATGTTGTGAAATTGCAGCCGGCTGTTCACTAGAGGGGGAGCCTATGTGCCGTGATGTTGGCAGGTCCCTCTCTCTCTGCGCAGAACCTGTGTGTGTGACCACCGCAGCTGAAGAGACTGGACCACAGGGGTCCCCGGTGGTTGTAAATGACTGCCCAGCACAGGCCCTCTTGGACTCAGAGAGTCCAGTGACTTCCGTATGTGACAGCCTGATTGATAGGGACTTCATCCCTGATAAACACCTGAGTGTGGTGTGCATCCATGGAGACACCAAAGTCTACCCAGAGACTGCCGTGGACTTGGTTCCCAAACTCGGGGAGGTTTCATGTGAAGTGGGGGTAGTGAAGAACCTGGTGCCCCCGTTATATTGGGTAATGACTTTCCCCGATCTAAGGGTCTCTGGGGAAAAAATGTTTCTGATGGACAGTGTGATGAAGCTCCTATTGAGGGTGCGCAGTCCCGAGGGGCGGAACACAATGCTAGTGGGCCGTTAAACTTATGTGATAATGATGATGATGATAATGATAATGATGATGATGATGATTCATGATAATGATGATGACCATGATAATGATGCTGATGCTGATAATGATAATGATGATGATCATGATAGTGATGATGATACTGATCATAATCATGATAATGATATGATAATAATGATGACTGTGATAGTGATGAAATTCCTTTGCAGGTGATGTTGGGAGACGAGGATGGTGGTTCTCGGGAACCGAGTGTCCCTGACTTGCCTGTGTCCTGTGACAATTTTGAGAGTGAGCAGTGGCGAGACCCCACTCTTAGGACGGCACAGGAAAATATGATTGTTCTAAATGAGGTTTCCCAGGAGCCTGGCTCTGAGGAGAGGTTTCCTCATGCTGCCATGGACAATAGCCTATTGTATAGGGACACTGAAGTCCAGGGAGAGGTCGTGAGTCAGCTCCTAGTACCTGAGCTATATAGAAGTATAGTGCTGGGGTTGTCACATAGTCACATACTTGAGGGACCAGATGGTGAAGTTAATGTTGTGGATGACATGTTAACTAAGGTTCCAGATCAGGATGTGAATGAAAATGAATTGTATAACCCTGACAGTGAGCAGGATGTGAATGAAAATGAATTGTATAACCCTGACAGTGAGCAGGATGTGAATGAAAATGAATTGTATAACCCTGACAGTGAGCAGGATGTGAATGAAAATGAAGTGTATAGCCCTGACAGTGAGCCAGATGTGGCTGAGAAAAAGGGGTCAGACAGGGATAGTGATAGTGATAGTGAATCATCTGATGACCATAAAGCAACCAGTGCAAATGAGGAAGGCATGGTAGCAGAGGAGGTTGAGAGTCCTGAGAAAAAGCTGATGCTGACCTTACAGCCAGACAGAAGATGGCATCTGAAGATGTTTTACAGTTGGCCGGTTCCCTGGCGAAGACTAAGGTGAAAGGAGGAGAGCTGAGCTTTAAAGGCAGGACTCTGAAACTGAACACAGCACAAGTGGATGCTGTTGAAGATGAGAAGTTGTCGGTGTGTGGTGTGGATCTGCATCATGCCAAGGACTCTGAAGGTGATGCTGCAGAGGTGGAAAAAGCCATAGAAGTGGTAGACACCAAACCAGATGCCTCATCAGAAGCTGAGGTCTCAAGTGAAGCTGTGAGGAACAAGACTGAAGATATGGGGACTGACTCTGTCCAGGAATCTGTTTCTGTCGAAGACAGCGGCGTGGACGGGTTACGGTCCGGATCAGTAGCTGCAACTCGTGAAGCTCAGGCTGGAAGTTCGGCGCCCGGAGCCCCAGCAGTGTTCCCGAGTGATACCAAGGATCTGGATAAATCACAAGATGAGATTTTGAGACATCAGGCTGGCATTGGTGAGCGCAAGCGCACTTTCATGGAGTCTACATCGGAGCCACGTCCCAATAAATGGGAAAAGCGGTGTGTCACTCCGTTGCCGCTGCAGACACACGGGAGCTCAGACGGGATGCAGAACTTGGTGGAAGAGAAGAATCCGGCGGGTTCTGAGTATACAGATGCCGCTATCAAGGAGAACTTGAAAGCTGGAATAAATGGAGATATTGGAGACCAAAATGATGTGACTGAAGAAGTAGAATGTAAGACTGACGGTAGGGCTTCTGAGCATGTCCTACCAGAAGAGCCTGAAGAAGGGGCTGAAGACATAAAGGACGTCCAACAGGTACAAGATGAAGTGATTACTTCTCAGAAAAAACTCCAAACTGTGATGAAGGAGCGTGATGAGAGCCATGAGCATCTTCTGGAGAAGCTCAATGAAGTAAAGAAGGTTCAAGGGAACTGGAGAAAAGTGAAAAACCCCCTATACCTTCTGTGATAGTTGGTGACACATGGTCAGTGCACCAGGGACAGGAGGTACGTGAGTTTCTGAGAAAGAGTCAGCAGAAGTGTTCTGATGTGCCGGGTCGTACTTCTCTGGTCAGGCACTGTATCGAAACTGAGCCCGACCCTAAGGTCAAGATGAAACCGTGCAGGATACCCGAGGCCCGCAGAGAGCATAGGCCTGGGAGGGTACAGGGTAGTGCGGATGCTTCAGATGAAGAGAAAGCTGATGTTGGCAAATGGCTCAGGTGAAGATACGGATGACAGTAGTGAAGATGAAGCTGATGAAGGCCTGACTGGTCCAGAGTTCGCTGTCTCTTTTTGATTGTTGACCAGCCCTCCGGTCTGGATGACAAGCCCTCCGGTCTGGAGAAGAGGGAGGGGATATGTGAGACAGTGAAGGAATATGTGTTGAATGGGGTGTACATTTACCTAGGTACTGTGCTGTATGGTATAAGGGAAATGTGTGGCTTTGTAAACCTAGTGGTAGAGAAAGGTCACTACACCTTACATTCAGCACACACTTGCAGCTCAGGCCTGAAACCATTCAGCTGTTAATTAGGAGACCAGAAGTAGGTGTCTGCAAACACAGTCAGAGAGCACGCTTAGTCTGGACACAGAAGGTGTCCAGGCACAAGAAGCAGTCTCCAGGAGTGGAGCACGCTTAGTCTGGACAAGGAGTCCCGGCACAAGAAGCAGTCTCCAGGAGTGTGAGCTATCTCAGTCTGGGTGCTCGATGTACCCCGGACACAGGAGTAGTCTCAGTGAGAATCCGTGCGAATAGCGGCTGAATAGGAGGGGAGCTCTCTCAAGTCTGGACTTGAAGGTGCCTTCAGACACAAGGAGGAGACTCTGTGAACCTCCATGCTGGTAAATGCTGGTAAATGCTGGTAAATGCTGACAAATGCTGAACATATGTGTTGTTTTGGCCCGGCTGGTAGAGTCGGGACCCGGATAGATAGGGAAATCTATCTAAGTGTAATTAGTGGCTAGACAAGCCTAGGTCTTCTGTTTATGATTTGTTTTATATCTGTTTGCTGTGGACTTTAATAAAGCTGGTTGCGGCCAGTTTTCACCAGAACTGCTGTCTGAATGAACTGTTTCCGTGCCACTCTGTCTACCCAGACGGCGATCCCAGAGCTATATCCGCTGGAAATGTTACAACACCTTGATCACACAAGAAATGTGTAGATCATGTACTTAATGTGTGTCCTTTTTGTTCAGGCCATAGCTCTGTCCCAAAGTAATGATCATTACTAGTGTTGAGCGATACGATAATGTAAATATCGGCTATCGGCCGATATTAGCTCTATCGGCCTTTCGATAATTTGTTTACGATATTTTTGTCTTATCGAATACCGGAATCGGATTTGTCACTGTCACTGTCTGTGTCCGTCGGTCGGGTCTGTCACTGTCAGTGTCCGTCGGTCGGGTCTGTCAGGAGTCAGCGGCACTTACCTGGCAGAAGATCTCCGGCGGTCACGTCCTGGACTGCTTCATGGCCGCCATCCTCTTCTCCCCGGCGGTCACATGCAGTTTCTCGCGATAACTGCAGTGACTGCTGGGTAATCCCGGCCGTAAAGCAGTCAGTCCGATGACGTCACCGCCGGGGAAGCAGGTAATCAGCTGTGCTGCGCCGGGATGTCAGGCTCTGCCTGTCATTGCGATGTAGCAGAGCTGGATCGTCGTGGGACTGTCGTTATGGACTGCGTCAGACAGGTGGTATACTGTTGGTTTGTTTTTTTTCTTTTTTTACAGGAGATCGATGGCGTCGCAGGAATGAGAGTACAATAAAAGAAATGAAAACTGTGTTGTCTCTTTTATTTCATTAAAAGACTTTTTTCTTGCTTTGTCTTTTTTTTATGCATTTAATAACTTTGGGATTAATAATGGATCGGTGTCTTATTGACGCCTCTCCATTATTAACCGGGCTTATTGTCACCGTGCAATCAACAGTGACATTAACCCCTTATTACCTCGCTTGCACCGCTACAGGGCAAGTGGGAAGAGCCGGGTAAAGTGCCACAATTGGCACATCTTTTGATGCGCCAAATGTGGGGCTGCTGTAGCCTGGTATTATCAGGCTGTTGAGGGCCAAAATCCATGGGCCTTGACAGTCTTTTAATACCAGGCCGCAGCAGTCTGCATTTTACTTGGCTGGTTAACAAAAATAGGGGGACCCCTACGCCGTTTTTTTTTTCGAGGGGATCCCCTATTTTTGTTAACCAGCCAAGCTAAGCAGACTGCTGTGGCCTGGTATTATCAGGCTTGCAAGGTCCATGGATATTGGATCCTTACCAGCCTGAAAAACCAGGCCTCAGCGGTCTGCTTCATCTGGCTGGTTAACAAAAATAGGGGGGACCCCACGCCAATTTTTTTCGAGGGGATCCCCTATTTTTGTTAATCAGCCAAGATATGCAGACTGCTGTGGCCTGGTATTATCAGGCTTGCAAGGTCCATGGATATTGGATCCTTACCAGCCTGAAAAACCAGGCCTCAGCGGTCTGCTTCATCTGGCTGGTTAACAAAAATAGGGGGGACCCCACGCCATTTTTTTTCGAGGGGATCCCCTATTTTTGTTAACCAGTTCCCTCTGACGTCACTGATTGTGTCCCTGGCTGACCTGAAGTGAAAGTGGAAAGCAATCAATTAAGCTTTCCACTTCCTCTCCTGTCAGCCAGGAGAGGAACTCATTCATTTGGGGGCTTACTGTGAGGCTGCAGCATTAGCTGCGGTCCCTGCAGTAAACATTAACCCTTTCTGATGGATTACACCGTGGGACCTGACTGTACATCGGATTGGTAAGAATAATTTTGCTTTATTATTTTATTTTTATTACAGGAAATGGTTTTAGCAGGTAAATAAAATATGGTCAAAAACTGTGTGATTATTTCATTAAACTTCTTTTTTATTAAAGTGTGTGTGTTTGATTTTTCTTTCATACAATAGGATTAATAATTGATAGTTGTCTGATTGACAGCTCTCAATTATTAACCTGGCTTAAAGTGACCTTTCAATTGCAAGGTCATTTTAACCCCTTATTAACCCATTCGCCACCGCTACAGGGCAATGGGAATAGACGGGCAAAGTGCCAGAAAGGGCAAATCTAATTAGAGATTTGCCCTTTCTGGGGTGTCTGGGGGCAGATGTTAGTAGCCGGGGGGGGCCAAAAATAATGGTCCCTCTCTGGGCTATTATTATCTGCCCCCACTCACTGGCTTTGTCTGTCTGGTTGCGAAAATAGGGCGGGAGCCCACGCATTTTTTTTCAGCAATTTTACACCTCATATATATATATATACATGTCATTGAATTTGTGACACATATATATATATTTTTATTTATAGTTCATACACTTCTACATAGTATAATAGCCGCTAATTCAATTGCCGGCTTTTGTGAAAATGCAGAACCCGACATGAAATGACACTTGGTTTACATAGAGTTAACCATGTCTTTTCATGTAGTTTGATATCTGATTTGCACAAACAATTACATGAGTGTAAGTGTGCAAAATTTCACACCTGTAGGGGTTAATTAAAGGTGTAAATTCGTAGCAAAAAAGTCCGTTTTTTTTACAACGAATTTACACCTTTAATTAACCCCTACAGGTGTGAAATTTTGCACACATAGACTGATGTAATTGTTTGTGCAAATCAGATTGCAAACGGACATGAAAAGACATGGTTAACCCTATGTACACCAAGTGTCATTTCATGTCGGGTGCTTCTGTCTTTTCACAGAAGCCGGCTTTACCGGCAATTGAATCAGAGGATATTTTACTATGTAGAAGTGTATAAACTATACATATATGTATTATATATATGTCACAATGACTGTATATATTATATATATATATGTTGTGAATGGGTTTGAGATGAGTTCTGAGCAGAGGCTCCCTCTGGTGGTTACAAGCGGTACTAGTGAGGACTGGGAATCAGGTGTTACTGATTGGTCTTATATAAGGGAGTGATTTTCCCATCAGGGTTGCCGGTGATCAATTGTTCTGGTCTGAATCCTTCTTTCCAGTTTCCTTGTAGCCTGCTGTGTCGTGTCTGCATCTCCTGCTATCAGATAAGACAATTTCTTATTTTGTGTTTTTGCTATATTTTTGCATTTGTCCTGCACTTCTGTGGGGGCCTTCTGGGTCCCTCCGGGGGCTTTTGCCCTCTCAGTTTAGTCCAGCCACTGTGTTTTGTACTTTTGCTTTTTCCAGTTTTTTCAGTGGCTTGCTGTTTTTGTTACACCAGAGAACTAATTTAGGTGGTAGAGGTCGTGTGATCTCAGGTGATTTTGAAATTAGTAGAGTTGGTGTTTTTCAGGGTTTTCTGGGATTGCAGTAAGTACCCTTCCTGTCCTTTTCTATTTAGTTAGTTTGGGCCCAGCGTTTGCTCATACTATTTTCTTTCTGTGTCAGTATTTCCTCTTGTCTAACCGCCATTACATGTTTGGGGGCTTTCTATTATCTTTGGGGTTCTGCTCCGGGGCAGATAGCTTTCCTATTTCTATCTTTAGGTGTAGTTAGTTTCTCAGGCTGTGACGAGGCGTCTAGGACCAACGTAGGAACGCTCCACGGCTGCCTCTAGTTGCGGTGGTTAGTCAGGGTACTGCAATCTCATAGATTCCAACTGCTCTGGTGTATTGCCTTTTTTTTCTGCACTCCTCTGCTACCGTAACATAACAGTATCACCGGCCATAAAAATTGTATGGTACTCACAGAAGGGAAAAAATATTTTGAAGGAAGAAAAGTTGTCAGAGATATTTTTCTGTTTGTTGCATTTTTTTTTTTTTTTTTTTTCCCTCTGTATCTCTGGGTGCTGGGGAGGATCTTTTCTCCCAATGGAGTTTGCACAGTTGTCTGGCCGTGTGGATCAGCTTGCCACTGAGGTTCGGAGTATTGCTGCATATCTTGCTAGGTTGCCTGTTGTGGAACCTAGGATCCCCATGCCAGATTTGTTTTTAGGGGATCGAGCTAAGTTTCAGAATTTCAAAAATAATTGTAAATTGTTTCTTGCCTTAAAATCTAAGTCCTCAGGAAACGCAGCGCAGCAGGTTCAAATTATCATCTCTCTCCTGCGCGGCGATCCTCAGGATTGGGCTTTTTCCCTGATACCTGGGGATCCTGTTTTGAGTGATGTTGATGCATTTTTTCAGGCTTTGGGGTTATTGTACGATGAGCCTAATGTCACTGATCAAGCTGAAAAAGCCTTGTTGGCATTAAATCAGGGGCTTGATGACGCTGAGTTATACTGTCAGAGATTCCGTAGGTGGGCAGTCCTGACCAAATGGAATGACGACGCTTTGGCAGCCCTTTTCCAGAAGGGTCTGTCGGATAATGTAAAGGATGTTATGGTGGGATTCCCTGTCCCCTCTGGTCTCAATGATTCTATGTCATTAGCGATTCAAATTGACAGACGTTTGCGTGAGCGGAGAAGTATGCGTGGAGTGGTGTTGCCTTGTGAGCCAGCTGCTGAACCCATGCAGTGTGATAGAGTGGTGTCTGGGGCACAGCGTCATGAGTTTCGAAAGCGCAATGGGTTATGTTTCTACTGTGGTGATGCCTCTCATGCTATTTCAGTCTGCCCTAAGCGGGGAAGACATTTTGCACGCTCAGTTGTCTTGGGTAGTGTTCAGACTAAGTTTTTATTAACTGTCACTCTGATATGCTCTCTGTCCTCATTTTCTGCTCAGGCTTTCGTTGATTCTGGAGCAGCTATTAACCTGATGGATTATGATTTTGCTAAACGTTGTGGGTTTCCCTTGATACCCCTACAGAAGTCTATTCCTTTACTGGGGATCGATTCTACCCCTTTGGCTGAGAATAAACCCCAGTTTTCTACTCAGGTGATAATGAGGGTTGAACCTGATCACCAGGAGTGCTGCAAATTTTTGGTTCTATATAATCTGCATGACATTATCGTGCTGGGTTTCCCTTGGTTACAGTCTCATAATCCTGTTTTGGATTGGAAATCTGTGTCTGTAACCAGTTGGGGCTGCCAATGTGTTAATACCAACACTCCTGTTTTTTCTGCCTCCCCCCAGGCTGAGGATGTTCCTGACTTTTTGTTTGATTTTTCTGATGTGTTTAGCGAAAGTAAATCTGCATCCTTACCTCCCCATAGGAGCTATGACTGCGCTATTGAATTAGTGCCAGGTAGTAAATTCCCTAAAGGTCGCCTTTTTAACTTGTCTGTACCTGAACATGACGCTATGCGGTCTTATATCAAGGAATCATTGGAGAAGGGTCATATCAGACCATCCTCTTCACCCTTAGGTGCCGGTTTTTTCTTTGTGGCCAAAAAAGATGGTTCATTAAGGCCGTGTATTGATTATCGTCTCTTGAACAATATTACTGTGAAATATCAATACCCGTTACCCTTGATTTCTGACCTGTTTTCCAGGGTGAAAAACGCTACTTGGTTTACCAAGCTTGACCTCAGGGGGGCGTATAACCTTATTCGCATTAAGCACGGGGATGAATGGAAGACGGCATTCAATACCCCTGAAGGGCATTTTGAGTACCTTGTGATGCCCCTTTGGGCTCACTAATGCTCCTTCCGTCTTCCAGTCCTTCATGAATGACATTTTCAGGGATTTTGTGGACAAGTTTCTGATTGTTTATTTGGATGATATCTTGATTTTTTCTAATGACTGGGACTCTCATGTGAACATGTTCGAACTGTATTCCAGATTTTGAGAGAGAATGCTCTGTATGTGAAGGGATCAAAGTGTCTTTTTGGCGTACAGAGGATCTCATTTCTGGGATTCATTTTGTCCCCATCTGTTATTGAATGGACCCGGTCAAGGTTCAGGCCATCTGTGATTGGGTCCACCTACTTCATTAAAGGCTCTTCAGAGATTTTTGGGTTTTGCCAATTTTTATCGTAAATTTATTGGTAATTTCTCTGTTATTGTTAAACCATTAACTGATTTGACCAGAAAGGGTTCTGATGTGGTGAATTGGCCTCCTGAGGCAGTCTCTGCGTTTCAGGAACTTAAGCAGAGATTCACTTCTGCTCCTGTTCTACGGCAGCCTGATGTTTCTCTGCCATTTCAGGTGGAGGTTGATGCCTCTGAAATTGGGGCAGGTGCCGTTTTGTCCCAAAAAGATCCAGAGACCTCTAAAAGTAACCCTTGTGCCTTTTTCTCTCGAAAATTTTCTCCTACTGAACGTAATTATGACGTGGGTAATCGGGAGTTATTGGCCATGAAGTGGGCTTTTGAAGAGTGGAGACATTGGCTGGAGGGAGCCAAACATCAGGTGGTGGTCCTTACGGACCATAAGAATCTGGTCTATCTGGAATCTGCCAAGCGACTCAATCCTAGACAGGCCAGGTGGGCCTTGTTTTTCACACGTTTTAATTTTGTGGTTTCCTTTCTTCCTGGCACTAAGAATGTTAAGGCGGATGCCCTCTCGAGGAGTTTCCTTGCGGACTCTCCTGAGCTATCTGATCCCTCTGTTATTTTGAAGGAGGGTGTAGTTCTTTCCGCCATCTCGCCCAATTTGAGACTTGCTCTGGAGGGGTGTCAGGAGGATAGGCCCGAGCGCTGCCCTGTTGGAAAATTGTTTGTCCCGGACCAATGGAAAAAGAGTGTGATGTCTGAGATTCATTGTTCCGCATTGGCTGGGCATCCCGGAATTTTTGGTACCAGAGACTTGGTTAGTCGGTCCTTTTGGTGGCCTACCTTGTCTCGTGATGTCAGGGAATTTGTGCAGTCCTGCGGGACTTGCTCTCGCTCCAAGCCTTGCTCTCGCTCTAGTGGTTTGTTGATGCCATTGCCTGTGCCCAAGAGACCATGGACCCATATCTCTATGGATTTCATTTCCGATCTTCCTGTTTCTCAGAGAATGACCACCATCTGGGTAATTTGTGATAGGTTTTCCAAAATGATACATCTTGTGCCATTACCTAAGTTGCCTTCCTCCTCTGAATTGGTGCCGTTGTTCCTTCAGCACGTGGTTCGTTTACACGGCATTCCTGAGAACATTGTGTCTGACAGAGGAGTCCAGTTTGTTTCCAGATTTTGGAGGACTTTTTGTTCCAAACTGGGTGTTCAATTGTCTTTCTCCTCGGCATTTCATCCTCAGACCAATGGTCAAACTGAGAGAACAAACCAGACATTGGAGACTTATCTAAGATGCTTTGTGTCTGCTGATCAGGATGACTGGGTCTCTTTTTTGCCTTTGGCTGAGTTTGCTCTTAATAATAGGGCTAGCTCTGCCACTTTGATGTCTCCGTTTTTCTGTAATTCTGGGTTTCACCCTCGATTTTCTTCAGGACAGACGGAGGCTTCTGTCTGTCCAGGTGTTGACTCTGTTGTTGAGCGTATGCAGCAGATTTGGGACCAGGTAGTGGAGAGGTTGTCCCTCTCTCAGGAGAAGGCCCAGCGGTTTGCTAACCGGCATAGGACTGATGGTCCTCGGTTTAAAGTGGGGGACTTGGTCTGGTTGTCCTCAAAGAATATTCCTATGAGAGTAGCATCTCCTAAATTTAAGCCTAGGTTCATTGGACCTTATAAGATCATGGAGATTATTAATCCTGTTTCTTTTCGTTTGCTTCTTCCAGGGACATTTAAGATCCATAACGTGTTCCACAAGTCCTTGTTGAAGAGGTTTGTTGAGCCAGTGGTTCCTGCTGCTGTGCCTCCTGACCCTGTTTTGGTTGAGGGCAATCTGGAGTATGTGGTTGAGAAAATATTGGATTCTCGTTTTTCTAGACGAAGACTCCAGTATTTGGTTAAATGGAGAGGTTATGGTCAGGAAGACAATTCTTGGGTGTTTGCTTCGGACATCCATGCTAGGAGACTTATCCGTGCGTATCATAGAACTCATCCTGACCGACCTGGTTGCTCAAATGAGGGTTCGGTGACCCCTCCTCAAGGGGGGGGTACTGTTGTGAATGGGCTTTGAGATGAGTTCTGAGCAGAGGCTCCCTCTGGTGGTTACAAGCGGTACTAGTGAGGACTGGGAATCAGGTGTTACTGATTGGTCTTATATAAGGGAGTATTTTCCCATCAGGGTTGCCGGTGATCAATTGTTCTGGTCTGAATCCTTCTTTCCAGTTTCCTTGTAGCCTGCTGTGTCGTGTCTGCATCTCCTGCTATCAGAGAAGACAATTTCTTATTTTGTGTTTTTGCTATATTTTTGCATTTGGTCCTGCACTTCTGTGGGGGCCTTCTGGGTCCCCTCCGGGGGCTTTTGCCCTCTCAGTTTAGTCCAGCCACTGTGTTTTGTACTTTTGCTTTTTCCAGTTTTTTCAGTGGCTGCTGTTTTTGTTACACCAGAGAACTAATTTAGGTGGTAGAGGTCGTGTGATCTCAGGTGATTTTGAAATTAGTAGAGTTGGTGTTTTTCAGGGTTTTCTGGATTGCAGTAAGTACCCTTCCTGTCCTTTTCTATTTAGTTAGTTTGGGCCCCAGCGTTTGCTCATACTATTTTCTTTCTGTGTCATATTTCCTCTTGTCTAACCGCCATTACATGTTTGGGGGCTTTCTATTATCTTTGGGGTTCTGCTCCGGGGCAGATAGCTTTCCTATTTCTATCTTTAGGTGTAGTTAGTTTCTCAGGCTGTGACGAGGCGTCTAGGACCAACGTAGGAACGCTCCACGGCTGCCTCTAGTTGCGGTGGTTAGTCAGGGTACTGCAATCTCATAGATTCCAACTGCTCTGGTGTATTGCCTTTTTTTTCACTCCTCTGATACCGTAACATAACAGTATCACCGGCCATAAAAATTGTATGGTACTCACAGAAGGGAAAAATATTTTGAAGGAAGAAAAGTTGTCAGAGATATTTTTCTGTTTGTTGCATTTTTTTTTTTTTTTTTCTTTCCCTCTGTATCTCTGGGTGCTGGGGAGGATCTTTTCTCCCAATGGAGTTTGCACAGTTGTCTGGCCGTGTGGATCAGCTTGCCACTGAGGTTCGGAGTATTGCTGCATATCTTGCTAGGTTGCCTGTTGTGGAACCTAGGATCCCCATGCCAGATTTGTTTTTAGGGGATCGAGCTAAGTTTCAGAATTTCAAAAATAATTGTAAATTGTTTCTTGCCTTAAAATCTAAGTCCCCAGGAAACGCAGGCAGCAGGTTCAAATTATCATCTCTCTCCTGCGCGGCGATCCTCAGGATTGGGCTTTTTCCCTGATACCTGGGGATCCTGTTTTGAGTGATGTTGATGCATTTTTCAGGCTTTGGGGTTATTGTACGATGAGCCTAATGTCACTGATCAAGCTGAAAAAGCCTTGTTGGCATTAAATCAGGGGCTTGATGACGCTGAGTTATACTGTCAGAGATTCCGTAGGTGGGCAGTCCTGACCAAATGGAATGACGACGCTTTGGCAGCCCTTTTCCGGAAGGGTCTGTGGATAATGTAAAGGATGTTATGGTGGGATTCCCTGTCCCTTGGTCTCAATGATTCTATGTATTAGCGATTCAAATTGACAGACGTTTGCGTGAGCGGAGAAGTATGCGTGGAGTGGTGTTGCCTTGGAGCCAGCTGCTGAACCCATGCAGTGTGATAGAGTGGTGTCTGGGGCACAGCGTCATGAGTTTCGAAAGCGCAATGGGTTATGTTTTACTGTGGTGATGCCTCTCATGCTATTTCAGTCTGCCTAAGCGGGGAAGACATTTTGCACGCTCAGTTGTCTTGGGTAGTGTTCAGACTAAGTTTTTATTAACTGTCACTCTGATATGCTCTCTGCCCTCATTTTCTGCTCAGGCTTTCGTTGATTCTGGAGCAGCTATTAACCTGATGGATTTGATTTTGCTAAACGTTGTGGGTTTCCCTTGATACCCCTACAGA
This sequence comes from Oophaga sylvatica, assembly GCA_033576555.1. NCBI lineage: Eukaryota > Metazoa > Chordata > Amphibia > Anura > Dendrobatidae > Oophaga > Oophaga sylvatica. The sequence continues at coordinate 2,653 of JARQOD010007000.1, read as the reverse complement.
AGTCTATTCCTTTACTGGGGATCGATTCTCCCCTTTGGCTGAGAATAAACCCCAGTTTTCTACTCAGGTGATAATGAGGGTTGAACCTGATCACCAGGAGTGCTGCAAATTTTTGGTTCTATATAATCTGCATGACATTATCGTGCTGGGTTTCCTTGGTTACAGTCTCATAATCCTGTTTTGGATTGGAAATCTGTGTCTGTAACAGTTGGGGCTGCCAATGTGTTAATTCCAACACTCCTGTTTTTTCTGCCTCCCCCCAGGTGAGGATGTTCCTGACTTTTTGTTTGATTTTTCTGATGTGTTTAGCGAAAGTAAATCTGCATCCTTACCTCCCCATAGGAGCTATGACTGCGCTATTGAATTAGTGCCGGGTAGTAAATTCCCAAAGGTCGCCTTTTTAACTTGTCTGTACCTGAACATGACGCTATGCGGTCTTATATCAAGGAATCATTGGAGAAGGGTCATATCAGACCATCCTCTTCACCCTTAGGTGCCGGTTTTTCTTTGTGGCCAAAAAAAGATGGTTCATTAAGGCGTGTATTGATTATCGTCTCTTGAACAATATTACTGTGAAATATCAATACCCATTCCCCTTGATTTCTGACCTGTTTTCCAGGGTGAAAAACGCTACTTGGTTTACCAAGCTTGACCTCAGGGGGGCGTATAACCTTATTCGCATTAAGCACGGGGATGAATGGAAGACGGCATTCAATACCCCTGAAGGGCATTTTGAGTACCTTGTGATGCCCTTTGGGCTCACTAATGCTCCTTCCGTCTTCCAGTCCTTCATGAAAAGAATTTTCAGGGATTTTGTGGACAAGTTTCTGATTGTTTATTTGGATGATATCTTGATTTTTTCTAATGATGGGACTCTCATGTGAAGCATGTTCGAACTGTATTCCAGATTTTGAGAGAGAATGCTCTGTATGTGAAGGGATCAAGTGTCTTTTTGGCGTACAGAGGATCTCATTTCTGGGATTCATTTTGTCCCATTGTTATGAGATGGACCGGTCAAGGTTCAGGCCATCTGTGATTGGGTCCACCTACTTCATTAAAGGCTCTTCAGAGATTTTTGGGTTTTGCCAATTTTTATCGTAAATTTATTGGTAATTTCTCTGTTATTGTTAAACCATTAACTGATTTGACCAGAAAGGGTTTGATGTGGTGAATTGGCTCCTGAGGCAGTCTCTGCGTTTCAGGAACTTAAGCAGAGATTCACTTCTGCTCTGTTTACGGCAGCTGATGTTTCTCTGCCATTTCAGGTGGAGGTTTGATGCCTTGAAATTGGGGGAGGTGCGTTTTGTCCCAAAAGATCCAGAGACTCTAAAAGTAACCCTTGTGCCTTTTTCTCTCGAAAATTTTCTCCTACTGAAGTAATTATGACGTGGGTAATCGGGAGTTATTGGCCATGAAGTGGGCTTTTGAAGAGTGGAGACATTGGCTGGAGGGAGCCAAACATAGGTGGTGGTCCTTACGGACCATAAGAATCTGGTCTATCTGGAATCTGCCAAGCGACTCAATCTAGACAGGCCAGGTGGGCCTTGTTTTTCACACGTTTTAATTTTGTGGTTTCCTTTCTTCCTGGCACTAAGAATGTTAAGGCGGATGCCCTCTCGAGGAGGTTCCTTGGGACTCTCCTGAGCTATCTGATCCTCTGTTATTTTGAAGGAGGGTGTAGTTCTTTCCGCCATTCTCGCCCAATTTGAGACTTGCTCTGGAGGGGTGTCAGGAGGATGGCCGGCGCTGCCCGTTGGAAAAATTGTTTGTCCCGGACCAATGGAAAAAAGAGTGTGATGTTGAGATTCATTGTTCCGCATTGGCTGGGCATCCGGAATTTTTGGTACCAGAGACTTGGTTAGTCGGTCCTTTTGGTGGCCTACCTTGTCTCGTGATGTCAGGGAATTTGTGGCAGTCCTGCGGGAGCTTGCTCTCGCTCCAAGCCTTGCTCTCGCTCTAGTGGTTTGTTGATGCCATTGCCTGTGCCCAAGAGACCATGGACCCATATCTCTATGGATTTCATTTCGATCTTCCTGTTTCTCAGAGAATGACCACCATCTGGGTAATTTGTGATAGGTTTTCCAAAATGATACATCTTGTGCCATTACCTAAGTTGCCTTCCTCCTCTGAATTGGTGCCGTTGTTCCTTCAGCACGTGGTTCGTTTACACGGCATCCTGAGAACATTGTGTCTGACAGAGGTCCCGTTTGTTTCCAGATTTTGGAGGACTTTTTGTTCCAAACTGGGTGTTCAATTGTCTTTCTCCTCGGCATTTCATCTCAGACCAATGGTCAAATGAGAGAACAAACCAGACATTGGAGACTTATCTAAGATGCTTTGTGTCTGCGATCAGGATGACTGGGTCTTTTTTGCCTTTGGCTGAGTTTGCTCTTAATAATGGGCTAGCTCTGCCACTTTGATGTCTCCGTTTTTCTGTAATTTGGGTTTCACCCTCGATTTTCTTCAGGACAGACGGGAGGCTTCTGTCTGTCCAGGTGTTGACTCTGTTGTTGAGCGTATGCAGCGATTTGGGACCAGGTAGTGGGAGGTTGTCCCTTTTAGGAGAAGGCCCCAGCGGTTTGCTAACCGGCATAGGATGATGGTCCTCGGTTTTTAAAGTGGGGGACTTGGTCTGGTTGTCCTCAAAGAATAT
>JARQOD010006999.1:0-40663 GCA_033576555.1 Oophaga sylvatica | reverse complement strand
GGTCTGAGGATGAAAAGCCGAGGGGGGAAAGACAATTAAACCCCCAAAAAGTTTATTTACAAAAAGTCCTCCAAAATCTGGAATCAAACTGGACTCCTCTGTCAGACACAATGCTCTCAGGAATGCTGTGCAACCGAACCACGTGCTGAAGGAACAAAGGCACCAATTCGGAGGAGGAAGGCAACTTAAGTAATGGCACAGGATGTATCATTTTGGAAAATCTATCACAAATCACCCAGATAACGGTCATTCTCTGAGAAACAGGGAGGTCGGAAATGAAATCCATAGAGATATGGGTCCATGGTCTCTTGGGCACAGGCAATGGCATCAACAAACCACTAGAGCGAGAGCAAGGCTTGGAGCGAGAGCAAGTCCCGCAGGACTGCACAAATTCCCTGACGTCACGAGACAAAGTAGGCCACCAAAAGGACTGACTAACCAAGTCTCTGGTACCAAAATTCCGGGATGACCGGCCAACGCGGAACAATGAATCTCACTCTTTTTCCACCGGTCTGGGACAAACAATTTCCCAATAGGGCAGCGCTCGGGTTTATCCTCCTGACACCCTTCCAGAGCCAGTCTCAAATTGGGCGAGATGGGGAAAGAACTACACCCTCTTTCAAAATAACAGCAGGATCAGATAACTCAGGAGAGTCCGCAAGGAAACTCCGCGAGAGGGCATCCGCCTTAACATTCTTAGTGCCAGGAAGAAAGGAAACCACAAAATTAAAACGTGTGAAAAACAAGGCCCACCTGGCCTGTCTAGGATTAAGTCACTTGGCTGATTCGAGATAAACCAGATTCTTATGGTCCGTGAGGACCACCACCTGATGTTTGGCTCCCTCCAGCCAATGTCTCCACTCTTCAAAAGCCCACTTCATGGCCAATAACTCCCGATTACCCACGTCATAATTACGTTCAGTTGGAGAAAATTTTTGAGAGAAAAAGGCACAAGGGTTACTTTTAGAGGTCTCTGGATCTCTTTGGGACAAAACGGCACCTGCCCCAATTTCAGAGGCATCAACCTCCACCTGAAATGGCAGAGAAACATCAGGCTGCCGTAGAACAGGAGCAGAAGTGAATCTCTGCTTAAGTTCCTGAAACGCAGAGACTGCCTCAGGAGGCCAATTCACCACATCAGAACCCTTTTTGGTCAAATCAGTCAATGGTTTAACAATAACAGAGAAATTACCAATAAATTTACGATAAAAATTGGCAAAACCCAAGAATCTCTGAAGAGCCTTTAATGAAGTAGGTTGGACCCAATCACAGATGGCATGAACCTTGACCAGGTCCATTTCAATAACAGATGGGGACAAAATGAATCCCAGAAATGAGATCCTCTGTACGCCAAAAAGACACTTTGATCCCTTCACATACAGAGCATTCTCTCTCAAAATCTGGAACACAGTCCGAACATGTTTCACATGAGAGTCCCAGTCATTGGAAAAAATCAAGATATCATCCAAATAAACAATCAGAAATTTATCCACAAAATCCCTGAAAATGTCATTCATGATGGACTGGAAGACGGAAGGAGCATCAGTGAGCCCAAAGGGCATCACTAGGTACTCAAAATGCCCCTCTGGGGTATTAAATGCCATCTTCCATTCATCCCCGTGCTTAATGCGAATAAGGTTATACGCCCCCCTGAGGTCAAGCTTGGTAAACCAAGTAGCACTTTTCATCGTGGAAAACAGGTCAGAAATCAAGGGTAACGGATATTGATATTTCACAGTGATATTGTTCAAGAGACGATAATCAATACACGGCCTTAATGAACCATCCTTTTTGGCCACAAAGAAAAAACCGGCACCCAAGGGTGAAGAGGATGATCTGATATGACCCTTCTCCAATGACTCCTTGATATAAGACCGCATAGCGTCATGTTCAGGTACAGACAAGTTAAAAAGGCGACCTTTAGGGAATTTACTACCAGGCACTAATTCAATAGCGCAGTCATAGCTCCTATGGGGGGGCAAGGATGCAGATTTACTTTTGCTAAACACATGAGAAAAATCAGTCAAAAAGTCAGGAACATCCTGAGCCTGGGGAGAGGCAGAAAAAACAGGAGTGTTGACATTAACACATTGTGTCACGTTACTGGCGATACTGGACTGGAGGCCAGTGGCTGGAGCAGCGATGCACAGGTAACCGGACCGTGGAAAGACTTCTGGAGGTGCAGTATATGGCGGTGGAAGTTCACTGTGTCAGCAGATGCCGGAGCCTGCCTGAGCACGGGCAGGCCAAGATCACGATCAAGCACCAAGTCCGTTTAAATGATAGAAGGTTGAGGTAGGAACAGCAGGGTTTCCACAAGAGACAGGAAGATGCCAGCAAAACACCTTCCAGATCAGGAGCTCAGATAATTTTTTTTTTCTCCCTCAGATGGGAAGTTCCACAGTCAGATAACCAAAACTATAAGGAACTCGACTCCCAAACAGCGTGTACACTTACATAATGCAGCAGCTGTTCCCATCATCATCGGAAAACCAACTTTATTTACAAGCACAAAAAAACACAAAACTAAGACATTAACAAGGTGTTTCCACTTTTTAACTTTCCAAATTCCCTCTGCGTCCTCCTCCCCCCTCTTTCTCTTATCACACACAAAACAAAAATACAATTTTCCCAAAACAATTTTTAAACAATTTTTAACCTCAATCTCCTTCCTCTTAATCACATACACGTTCCTCACATCCCACAACACCTCTTTTATACATGCTAGCATCAACCACAACACTCTCTCCTTTTCTCCACACATACCCAACCCAAACATAAATAACTCAAACGTCAAAAAATTCACATCACACAACTCCTTACACAACGGCCCAAACCTGAAATCACATTTCTAGCATACTGACAATTCCAAAACAAATGCACCACACTCTCTCTCCCACCAAATCCCCTCCTCGGACACATCTCACTCCTCACTAAACCCCGGTTTCTCTGGAACTCTCTCACCGGTAACACCTCATGCAATGACTGCCACACAATCTCGCTCTGTCTATTTGTCATACCATCCAAACGTACCTTCTTCCATACCTTCTGCACATCACTTCCTCTCACCATATTGATACCACATTCCATCTCTCTACACTCAATCATCCTATATACCGCTTTCTTCTTCTCTAACAACCTCACATCCACATCACACAGTTCATACTTCACCAAAAATTTGTAAACCCACACATACCACACAGGCACCTCAAAAGCCACTGGGCACCTTAGATCCCTTTCCCGCCACTTCAAACGGAACAGAAAACTTCCAAACAAATACTTGCACATACATGCACACTTCCCATCCATCCTAATCACACCCAATACAAACGCCATAATATTCACGCCAAAAAATACATTCAAATTGGGGAATCCCAGCCCCCCTTATCCATTCTCTTCATCACAACCTCTCTCCTTGCACGCTCCATACTTGAACGTCAAAAAAATACAAACAAAACCCTATTTAATCTTCTAACAGACATATAACCTGGTGGAAAAACCACCGCAACATGCAAAAAAATTGGTAACACCACACTCTTAATAACTAAAATTTTACCAAAAAACGTCAGATCTCTCATCTTCCAAAAATTTAACTTGCGCTCCACTCTCTCTCTCACATCCACCCAACTTTCCTCTCCATCCAACTTCTCTGAAAATTTCACACCCAGCACCTTTATCGGTCCACTCACCACATTCACCCCAATATCATTGCTCAGAGTCCTCCCACCAAAAATCTTACATTCAGTCTTCTCCCAATTCACTTTAAACGCAGACGCTCCACAAAAAACGGATACCAACAACTTCACACGACGTACCGAACACTCTGAATCACACAATACACACACATCATCCATGTAGCCATTCACCTTCCACTCCCTCCCCCCCGCCCCCGGCACTTGCACACCCCGAATCACCTTATCTTTCCTCAACATACACAACAACGGCTCAATCGCGCAAATGAACACGACAGGGGACAATGGGCACCCCTGCCGTACACCGGAAAACACATTCACTCTCCTCCCTACATTCCCATTCAACAAAACACAACTATAAATATTTTATACAAACTTCTCACTCTCAACAAACTCAGCGGAAAACCCATCTTCACCAACACTCTAAACAGAAAACCATGCGCCAACCTATCATACGCCTTCTCAAAATCCAAACTCAACACATACACCCCCTTCTTACGGTTCATACAGTCCCACAAACAATCTCTCAGCATACACACACCCTCATGTAACCGCCTTCCAGGCACCGCACAACACTGCTCCTCACCCACCACACTCCCTACCACATCACGCATCCTATTTGCCAGAAGCTTCGCATAGATCTTATAATCACAATTAAGCAACGTGATCGGCCTCCAGTTTTTTAGATTTTTCAAATCACCTTTTTTTGGCAACAGCACAACCACTCCTGCACGCATACCATTCGCCACCTCTGCATTCGCCCACATATACTTACATACATCCACAAAATCCTTCCCAATCACATCCCACATCACACGATAAAATTCCACCGGGAGACCATCATCCCCCGGCGTTTTATTCAGCGCCATGCTGCACACCACCTTCCATATTTCTTCACTCGTCACCTCCCCCATCAAACTCTCCCTTTCTGTCCCATTCAATCTATTTTCCAAAACACTCAGCACATCACTCTCCAAACCTTCATCCCTCCATTTCACTGCATACAAATCATCATAAAACTTTGCCACTTCCTCACATAAGTCCGCACCACTCACTTCATTTCCATCCACTCCATTCAAAACACTCATGCTCTGTCTTTTTCCAAAAACTTTCTTGAAAAAAAACCGCGAACACTTCTCATTCTTTTCCAAGTTCTCTATTTTAGCCCTATACACAATACTCCTCCCTCTCTCTCTCAAAAACTCGTTCACTTCTTTTTTCACTCTCAACAAATCTTCACTCACATCCATCCCTCCCTCTCTTAGCTTATATAACACACTCAGTCTTGCATTCAACCCAGCAAACCTTTCTCTCTTAGCAGCTGCACACTTGTAACCAAATTTTTTAAAAAAAAACCTTGGTTTTCCATTTAACCCAATCCCACCATGCACACACATTACTGAATTCCCTCCTGCTTTCACACCACTCCTTATAATGTCTCTCATACTCCTCTCTCACCTCCACCCCCTCCAGCAAACTCACATTCAGCTTCCATATACCTTTCCCAGTTACCTCCTCAGTATGCACATCCACTTCACACTTCATACACACATGATCTGAAAAAGGCACACTCTCCTGTGCATAACTAACAGCAATCAGGTTTTTTGAAACAAAACAATAGTCCAGTCTAGACGCCACCCTCCCACTCTCAGAAACAAAACGTATTTAACAATGGAGTTACTTTACACTCCCTCTGCATATCCTCAAACCAAAATCACTCACCATGTCCATTAACTCTTTCCTTGACACATCCACATTCACCTTTCCCACATCAACATTCATATCACCCACAATCACAACAGGCACTCTACCTGGAATAAAAAACTTAATTTTTTCAAATAAAACTTTACGCTCCTGTTTTTCCACAGGAGCATACACATTAATAACACAAAAACGAATATTTCTAAACTCAAAATTTGCTAACACGCATCTCCCAACCTCAATCACCATATAGTCACACAAACTCACATTACGCCCCTTCACCAAAAAACCAACACCGTCATTTCTATTACATGCACTCCCTGACCACACAGACGCACCATGAGGCCATTCACTCTCCTTCACACCATCCACAATCCCACACTCCTGTAAACAAAAAATTTCCGCACTTTGCGCTGCAAAAAACTCAAAAATGGCCGCACGCCGCAACTTATTTTTAAAAACCCTCACATTTTGAGATATAATTCTAACACCCATACTAAACACAAAACAAAAAGCTTAAAAAAAAACACTTGTCCAAAGAAGCCAAAAAAGGAAAAAAAAAATACAAAAACAACCTACAGATATAACTTGACACACATTACATAAAGCACACAAAAAAAACAGATAGCCATTGCTTAAAGAGCAAAGCTATGTACACAAAAAAAACCCTACCTGGCTACTGGAAAAGTAAAACGTACTTAACCAGTTCCGCCAGTGTCCTCCTCCACCATTTGTGCCGAGCAGCTTTCTGAGCCGCTGTCCTCCATATACTCCTCCACCCGTGCCTTTTTCTGCCCAGTCTTCCTCTGGGCCATTCCTTCTTTCACCACCTCAATGTCTCTGTTTTCCCCACCACCCTCCCTGTGACACTTTAACCCTCCTGAGTCCTCTTCCGAGGAGAAGGCACCAATATTTCTCGGATCAGACTCATGAACCAAAACCTCAGCCTCCTCCTCTGCCACAGATATATCGAAATCCATCAGGCATTCTGACCATGATTCAGCGACTGGGACTTCTTTTTTTACTTCTTTTTTAGGCCATGAACGCTCCTCTCGCCTTATGGCCTTCCAAAATTCCTTGTCCTCCTTTTCCTCCTGTTGCTTCTCCCTCCTTCTCTCAGCCTCCTTGTCCTCCTGCCGCTTCTCCCTTCGTCTCTCAGCAGGAGTGGGTGGCGCCCTCACAACGCTTTGCAGCGCGGCGACTTCGCTTTCCCTCCGCTTCTTCTCCTCCTCCCGCCTCTTAACCTCCTCCTCTCTCTTCCTTTCTTCCTCCCGCCTCCGCTCCTCCTCACGTCTCTTTCTTTCCTCCTCCTCTCTAGTTGACCTCCTCGGCACACCAAACGGGCAGTCTCTATACAGGTGCTCTGAACTGCCACACCTGTCACATTCACGAGGCATCGGACACCTAGCCGCCACATGACCCTCTTGCTTGCAATTACGGCAAACCAACTCCTTGCTACACATGTTTAGCAGGTGCCCGAACTGAAAGCACCTCCTGCAGTATAGTGGCTGCCCTGGGTATGACAGGAAGCCCCTATGACCCGCCACTGAAAAGTTCGCTGGTGGGTGGGTGAAACCTCCCAAACAACCTGGGTCCTTCTTCAATTTCACCCGAAACACATACTTGCAGTTGAAAATGCCCAAGACATTTTTCTGCTTCTCCCCTCCCTTCACGTATTCACAGTACCGCTCCAGGAACTGCTCCAGTAGTGCTACTTCTGTATAGGGGTTGTACACAGTCACAGTCACCACTTTTTCCATGAGCCCAAACAGGGGCTCCACCCGCACTCCCTCCAGGCATGGATCACCTTCATTACTTCTGAGCCATTCAAAGACGGTCAAGCAGCATCCCTCATTCCCAAAGGTTACATCATATGTACCTTGACTCCGGAATTCATTGACGCTGTAGATATCCTGACGATGGGCTCCAGCCTTTCCCTCCAACAGGTCACGAACGACGTACACCAGGTTGTTTTTCTCATCACCTTCCACCACCACACGGATCGTATTCTTTATGAACATCCTCAGTCCAGACTGCCGATACGGATACCGCAGTAAAAATTCAGCAGCACACTGCCAGGAAAGCCCCTGGATCACTCCAGTTTGCTTCACTCAGTTAGACTGAGCACCACAATATACTCAGCAACAGGAAGCTGCACTGGCCAGGTATATATAGCAGGTCCAATCAGACTTAATCAGGGCGAGAACAATCAGCAGGGCAGGTGATGATCTCTATCCAATCAGTTTCAATCAAGGCGGGGACAATCAGCAGGGCAGGTGATGATCTCTATCCCAGACGAAGTTCATATGGTTTTCAGGCTGAAGTTATACAAGTTCCAAATAGCTCCACAGCAAAGGAACAGACCAGCAAGCCATGGCTCACAGGTTCAAATCCTGACAATACTCCCCTCTTAATGGCGGCCTCCGGACGCAACTTGCCCAGGTTTTGCAGGATACCGCCGATGAAATTGTCCGATCAAACGAGGAGCATTGACGTTGCTTACTGGTTCCCATGAATTTTCCTCCGTGTCGTAACCCTGCCATTTGATCAAATACTGTTAACCATTTCTGTGTATTCGGGAATCCAAGATCTTTTCCACCACAAACTGCTCCTGTCCGTCCACTTCAATTGCATCGGGAGGCTGAGGGGATCGTTCTGGAAATGGATTGGCTGTGGCGGCTTTCAACAAAGACACATGAAAAACAGGATGAATCTTCATTGATGTTGGTAGCTGTAGACGAACGGCTAATGGACTCACAATCTTACTGATTTTGTATGGTCCCACAAACTTTTGTCCTAATTTAGGAGAAGGAATCTTCAATTTCAAATTCTTAGTGGATAACCACACTCGATCTCCAACCCTAAACGTGGGAGTGGGTCTCCGATACCTGTCGGCCGCTTTTTTGTATTTCTCCTGAGCTTCCTTTAATGTGTCTTTCAGAACATTAAGATTTTGCTGTAATAGAGAGATTCTTTCTGCGACTGCTGGTATTAATGGTGCCACAGGATTTTTGGGAAGGATGTTTGGGTGATATCCAAGATTTGCAAAAAATGGCGTCTGTTTCGTAGAGGCATTCTGTGAATTGTTATATGAAAATTCCGCAAATGGCAGCAGATCCACCCAGTCGTCTTGTAGATGGCAAATATAACAACGAAGATACTGCTCCAGCGTCTGATTTGTACGTTCTGTCTGGCCGTTAGATTGCGGATGGTAAGCGGTTGACAATCGTACTTTGATGTCTAGCGCTGAGCATAAACTGCGCCAAAATTTGGATGTAAATTGCACACCTCGATCTGAGACGACTTCATCCGGCACTCCGTGGAGGCGAAAAACATTGCAAATTCAGCAATGTATCTTTTGCTGAAGGCAGACCTGAACACGGAATGAAATGCGCTGCTTTCGTAAGTCGATCCACTACTACCAGAATGGATGTCTTTCCCTTGGATTCTGGTAGATCTACTATAAAGTCCATTGAAATCGATCCCCACGGTCGTGTTGGGATGGCGAGAGGCTGCAATAGTCCCATAGGGGATGCACGTGGAGTCTTATATCTGGCATAGATGTCACAGGAATTAACGTACTTCTTCACGTCTTCTTGAAAGTTCGACCACCAAAAGAAACGTGACAAAAACTCCTGCGTTTTCTGTGTCCCTTGTGTCCTGCAATCTTAGAATCGTGCACTAGTTGTAGAACTTTTAACCGAGCTGCTTCTGGTACATATAGTCGTCGACCATCAGTCCATACTTGATTTTTAAAAAGCAGATGCACGTCCCCTGATGGATGTGATAGAAACGAGTCTGTTTCGTATGCTGCTTTCAAATCTTCCAGCAAATCTCCATCATGTATTACTCCCAAGATCTTAGTATCTGCCACAATGGGTTTGGGTGTTGTTACAAGGTTAGCTTCGCTTGAAAACATTCTGGATAATGCGTCTGCTTTCTTGTTGCGGGAGCCTGGTCGATATGAAATTACAAAATTGAATTGATTCAAAAACAGACTCCAACGGGTCTGCCGAGGAGAGAGGCATTTTGCAGACCTGATAAACTCCAGATTGCGATGATCGGTCAACACCAAAATTTGCTGTGCCGCCCCTTGGAGATGATGTCTCCACTCTTTGAATGCTGATATGATGGTGAGCAATTCTTTATTTCCCACGTCATAGTTCTTTTCGGCTACAGACATACGTTGTGAGAAAAATGCACATGGATGCAGCAACTTTTTTTCCCCCTGTCCTCTGGGAGAGGATAGCGCCGACCGCACAGTCTGAAGCATCCACCTCAATGATAAAAGCCAATTCAGGGTCAGGATGGCGTAATATGGGAGCCGTTGTGAATTTCCTTTTTAAGCGAGAGAACGCTTCTTGCGCTTGGGGTGTCCAGATGAATTTTGCTCCCTTTTTTGTTAGTTGCGTGATGGGTAGCACGATTTCTGAAAAATTCTTAATAAAACGTCTGTAAAAGTTGGCGAACCCCACAAAACGCTGAACTTCTTTCACATTTTTAGGGATAGGCCACTCGGTGATAGCTTGCGTTTTCTTAGCATCCATCCGTAATCCTTGAGGTGAAATGACGTATCCCAAGAACTGAATCTCTTCTTGATGGAATTCACATTTTTCTAATTTAATATATAACGAATTCTCCCTTAATCGTTGTAGCACTTGTCTTACATGCGTCTGATGTTCCTCCATAGAGTTTGAAAAGATCAGGATGTCATCTAGATAAACGACCATGAACTGATCCAACAGGTCTCGGAAAATATCATTTGCCAGGTGCTGGAAGGTAGCTGGAGCATTGGCGAGTCCGAAGGGCATCACTAGACTTTCAAAGTGTCCGTATCGGGTACGAAAAGCCGTTTTCCATTCATCTCCAGGCTTTATACGTACTAAATTGTATGCCCCACGTAAATCTAACTTAGTGAAGATCTTCGCACTTTGTACTCTTTCTAGGAGTTTCGGGATCAACGGTAGAGGATAACGATTTTTTACCGTGACTTTATTAAGCTCCCTGTAGTCCACTACTGGCCGTAATGTTCCATCCTTCTTTTTAACAAAGAATATAGGGGCTCCAGCGGGAGAAGATGATGGACGAATTAATTTTTTGCTTAGATTTTCATCAATAAATTCTTTGAGAGTCTTGAGTTCAGGACCCGCTAAAGGGTAGATAGTTCCAAACGGTATAGCCGCTCCCGGGAGTAGTTCTATTGGGCAGTCGTATGGTCGATGCGGAGGAAGTGTATCCGCTCCCTTCTTGTCACAGACATCTAAGAAATCTTCGTACACCGCTGGGAGCTGAGGCAATTCTGGATTCTGAACTGCTTCTAATGTGGATTCACTTGGAACCACTGCTTGAACTTCCTTTTCGGGGAAACTGATCTTTTTCATCTCCCAATCGATGATAGGATTTTGCTTCTGCAGCCAGGGCAAACCTAAAATGATGGGAAAATGTGGAGAAGAGATAATTAGGAAGGTTAACATCTCACGATGCTGGGGCTCAATAAAGATCTCCAAAAGTCCTGTCTCATGATCCACTGGCCCCGAATTCAGTGGAGATCCATCTACCGTCTCCATCACAATAGGTGAACGTCTTTTCTGCACATCTATGCCATGATTTTGAGCAAATGCAGAATCCATGAACATCCCGCTGGCCCAGAGTCAATCATGGCTGATGCGGTGATCCACTGGGAGTTAACCTTCAGTTTGATAGTTACAAAATAATGTGATTCTCGGTTCTCCTTCCTGGTAGGTGGAACTATGGATGATATGGACTGGATCTCATCTTTAGCGTAATCAGTCTCTGAGAGGAAAGACTCCTCGTCGGAAGAATCAGGATCCATTATGGCAGCCACCATCTTTCTTGAACGGTTTGTGGGACGACTTGGACAGTTAATAAGAAAATGTCCTGCTTCCCCGCAGTACAGACATAGATTCTCTTTAAATCTCTGTTCTCTTCGTTCTGCACTCGCTCGTCTCTGGATCGCATCCACCTGCATTGGCTCTAGTTCTGTATCTCGGACATTCCGGCTAGGCACTTCTTTAGTGACCGATGGCAGGGAGGAGTTATAAGAGTTAGTTGAACGATTCATGGAGGTCCACTTCTCTTGTCGTCGTTCAGACAGACGGGTGTCAACCCGGATGCAATGCTTGATGAAATCATCCAGATCCGAAGGGGTCTCTCCACGGGCAAGTTCGTCCTTTACTGCACTAGAAAGTCCTCTTTTAAAGAAAGTTACTTTTGCTGCATTATTCCATTCAGTGTCGACGGCCCACCTCCTATACTCCATAGCATACTCTGCGACGGGGCGTTTGCCTTGTCGTAATGCCAGCAACGTTTGTTATGATCTGCTACAAGCACTAAGGAAAAGTGGGAATTCTGTCCCTACAATAGGACTGAGCTGGATCCCTACGATGTAACGGGGGACCTGATCCTGCGGCCAGACCCGCTAAAGTCCTCAGCTAGTCTGAACGAAGACCTATAGTTACGAGGGAGGAATCCCTACAAGATCTAGGGACTGGGTGAAAAGGTGGACATCTCCTAACAGAAAGTGTAGCAGGGAATATAAAACAGAAAACAAATACTAAGAGATCCTAAGATCAAGCAAAACTGACAGAGTAAGGCACCTAAGCACCCAGCTAGCTTAAGAGTAGATAATACAATGAAGTCCAGCAAAGTCAGAAGGGCGGAGCCAGACTAAATAGGGAAAAAAGGTAATGTGACCAGCAAACTGAAACAAAATCTAACAAGAGGGTTCTAACAACGTTGATTCAGCGGTAGCGGCACGGTTTGGGTCGTCAAACATCTGCTGCATCGCTCTAATAAACTCGTCCAGATTGTCTAAACATGCGTCCCGAGTCTCAATCAGAGGATTAGCCCAAGCGATCGCTTTGTGGGTTAACAGCATAATGATGCATAGCACCTTTGACCTATCAGTCGGGAACTGATTAGCATGTGTATCGAAGAACAGGTAACGTTGATTCAAAAATCCATGAAATTTATCTCGATCACTGCCAAAACGAAAAGGTGGTAGCTTGGGGGGCGTGGCAGACGCTGAGACGGAAGCCTGTCCTTCTAGCTGTGTAATTCGAGCAGTTTAACACTTGTACCGCACTCTGCAGATCATGGATAGCTTGTTGGTGATTCTGGACATTATGATCGCTTTGTGCAATAAATGCGTCCATCCGTGCTTTTCCATTTACCTGTTCGGTGTGCAAACTGGACATTGCACCCTGCAGTTTTCTGACACGTGTATCCATAGTTTCTGCTCCAGTGGCCTCCATTTTTGAGTGGCTGGGTATTCTGTCACGTTACTGGCGATACTGGACTGGAGGCCAGTGGCCGGAGCAGCGATGCACAGGTAACCGGACCGTGGAAAGACTTCTGGAGGTGCAGTATATGGCGGTGGAAGTTCACTGTGTCAGCAGATGCCGGAGCCTGCCCGAGCACGGGCCGGCCAAGATCACACTCAAGCACTAAGTCCGTTTAAATGATAGAAGGTTGAGGTAGGAACAGCAGGGTTTCCACAAGAGACAGGAAGATGCCAGCAAAACACCTTCCAGATCAGGAGCTCAGATAATGCTTCACTCAGTTAGACTGAGCACCACAATATACTCAGCAACAGGAAGCTGCACTGGCCAGGTATATATAGCAGGTCCAATCAGACTTAATCAAGGCGGGGACAATCAGCAGGGCAGGTGATGATCTCTATCCCAGACGAAGTTCATATGGTTTTCAGGCTGAAGTTATACAAGTTCCAAATAGCTCCACAGCAAAGGAACAGACCAGCAAGCCATGGCTCACAGGTTCAAATCCTGACACATTGGCAGTCCCAACTGGTTACAGACACAGATTTCCAATCCAAAACAGGATTATGAGACTGTAACCAAGGGAAACCTAGTACAATAATGTCATGCAGATTATACAGCACCAAAAATTTGCAACTCTCCTGATGATCAGGTTCAACCCTCATTATCACCTGAGTAGAGAACTGGGGTTTATTCTCAGCCAAAGGGGTAGAATCAATCCCCAGTAGGGGAATAGACTTCCGTAGGGGTATCAAGGGAAACCCACATTTAGCAAAATCAAAATCCATCAGGTTAACCCCTTTATTCCATCAGACGTACTATTCCGTCCATGTGACCCTGGACCTAATTCCCAAGGACGGAATAGTACGTCATGGGCGATCAGCTGCGCTCCCGGGGGGAGCGCAGCTGATCGCCGCCGGGTGTCAGCTGATTATCACAGCTGACACCCGTGACTGTGTCACGGACCGCTCCCGGCACATTAACCCTTGGCACACCGCGATCAAACATGATCGCGGTGTACCCGGGGCACAGGGGAGGATTGTGCAGGCAGGGGGCTCCCTGCGCGCTCCCCTGAGACCCTCAGAGCAGCGCGATGTGTCGCGCTGTTCCGAGGGTCCGTCCTCCCTCCAGGTCCCCGGATCCAAGATGGCGCCGGGGTCCTGCAGGGAGGCGGCTTCCTCAGTGCCTGCTGAGAGCAGGCGCTGGGGAAGCCTGCAGCGATGCCAGAGCGATCGCTGGTGTGACAGAGTGCTGTGCACACTGTCACACCAGCGATCTGATAAAATACTGTGATGTCCCACCCTGGGACAAAGTAAAAAAGTAAAAAAAGTAAAAATAAAAAGTGTAAAAAAAAATCATAAAAAAAAAAAAAATATTCCCCAATAAATTCATTTTTTCCTGTAAATAAAAAAAACAAAACAATAAAAGTACACATATTTGGTATCGCCGCGTCCGTAACGACCCCCCCTATAAAACTGTCCCACTAGTTAACCCCTTTAGTGAACCCCTTAAAAAA
Organism: Oophaga sylvatica; assembly: GCA_033576555.1. Lineage (NCBI taxonomy): Eukaryota > Metazoa > Chordata > Amphibia > Anura > Dendrobatidae > Oophaga > Oophaga sylvatica. The sequence continues at coordinate 26,456 of JARQOD010006999.1, read as the reverse complement.
AAAAAAAAAAAAAGAAGAAGCAAAAAATCAATGCTTTATCATCATACCGCCGAACAAAAAGTGAAATAATCAAAAAGACCGATATAAATAAACATGGTACCGCTGAAAACGTCATCTTGTCCCGCAAAAAACGAGCCGTCACACAGCATCATGAGCGAAAAAATAAAAAAGTTATAGCTCGCAGAATAAAGCGATGCAAAAATAATGATTTTTTATATAAAATTGTTTTCATTCTATAAAAGAGCCAAAACCTAAAAAAATGATACAAATGAGGTATCGCCATAATCGTACTGACCCGAAGAATAAAACTGCTTTATCAATTTTACCACACGCGGAACGGTATAAACGCCTCCCCCAAAAGAAATTCATGAATTGCTGATTTTTGTTCATTCTAACCTCCCAAAAATCGAAATAAAAATCGATCAAAAAATGTGATGTGCTCAAAAATGGTACAAGTAAAAACGTCAACTCGTCCCGCAAAAAATAAGACGTCACATGACTCTGTGGGCCAAAATATGCAAAAATTATAGCTCTCAAAATGTGGTGATGCAAAAAACTATTTTTTGCAATAAAAAGTGTCTTTTAGCGTGACAGCTGCCAATCACAAAAACCCGCTATAAATAGTAAATCAAACCCCTTTATCACCCCCTTAGTTAGGGAAAAATAATAAAATTAAAAAAATGTATTTATTTCCATTTTCCCGTTAGGGTTAGGGTTGCGGCTAAAGTTAGGTTTAGGGTTGGCGCTAACGTTAGTATTAGGGTTAGGGTTGGCGCTAACGTTAGGATTAGGGTTGGGATTAGGGTTATGGGTGTGTTAGGGTTAGGTTTGTGGTTAGGGTTGGGACTAGGGTTATTGGTGTTTGGGGTTAGGGTTGGAGTTAGAATTGGGGGGTTTCTGCTGTTTAGGCACATCAGGGGCTCTCGAAATGTGACATGGCGTCTGATCTCAATTCCAGCCAATTCTGCGTTGAAAAAGTCAAATGGTGCTCCTTCACTTCTGAGCTCTGCCATGCGCCCAAACAGTAGTTTACCCCACATATGGGGTATCAGCATACTCTGGACCCCAAGAGTTATTGTGCAATTTGGCCTATTTCTCCTGTTACCCTTGGGAAAATAAAAACTGGGGGCGACAAAATCATTTTTGTAAAAAAAAAAATGATTTTTTTGTTTTTACGACTGTATGTTATAAAACTTCTGTGAAGTACTTGGGGCTTCATAGCGCTCACCACACTTCTAGATAAGTTCCTTGTGGGGTCTATTTTCCAAAATGGGGTCACTTGTGGGGGGTTTCCACTGTTTAGGCGCATCAGGGGCTCTCCAAATGCGACATGACGCCCCCAGACCATTCCATCAGAGTCTGCAATCCAAAACGTCACTACTTCCCTTCCGAGCCCCGACGTGTGCCCATACAGTAGTTTTCTCCCACATATTGGGTATCAGCGTACTCAGGACAATTTGGACAACAACTTTTGGGGTCCAATTTCTCCTGTTACCCTTGTGAAAATAAAATATTGGGGGCGAAAAAAATCATTTTTGTAAAAAAAAAAAAGGATTTTTTATTTTTACAGCTGTACGTTATAAACTTCTGTGAAGCACTTCGGGGTTCAAAGTGCTCACCACACATTTAGATAAGTTCCTTGTGGGGTCTATTTTCCAAAATGGGGTCACTTGTGGGGGGTTTCCACTGTTTAGGCGCATCAGGGGTTCTCCAAATGCGACATGACGCCCCCAGACCATTCCATCAAAGTCTGCAATCCAAAACGTCACTACTTCCCTTCCGAGCCCCGACGTGCGCCCATACAGTAGTTTACTCCCACATATTGGGTATCAGCGTACTCAGGACAAATTGGACAACAACTTTTGGGGTCCAATTTCTCCTGTTACCCTTGTGAAAATAAAATATTGGGGGCGAAAAAATCATTTTTGTAAAAAAAAAAAGGATTTTTTATTTTTACGGCTGTACGTTATAAACTTCTGTGAAGCAGTTCGGGGTTCAAAGTGCTCACCACACATCTAGATAAGTTCCTTGTGGGGTCTATTTTCCAAAATGGGGTCACTTGTGGGGGGTTTCCACTGTTTAGGCGCATCAGGGGCTCTCGAAATGCGACATGACTCCCCCAGACCATTCCATCAAAGTCTGCAATCCAAAACGTCACTACTTCCCTTCCGAGCCCCGATGTGCGCCCATACAGTAGTTTACTCCCACATATTGGGTATCAGCGTACTCAGGACAAATTGGACAACAACTTTTGGGGTCCAATTTCTCCTGTTACCCTTGTGAAAATAAAATATTGGGGGCGAAAAAATCATTTTTGTAAAAAAAAAAAAGGATTTTTTATTTTTACGGCTGTACGTTATAAACTTCTGTGAAGCACTTCGGGGTTCAAAGTGCTCACCACACATCTAGATAAGTTCCTTGTGGGGTCTATTTTCCAAAATGGGGTCACTTGTGGGGGGTTTCCACTGTTTAGGCGCATCAGGGGCTCTCCAAATGCGACATGACTCCCCAGACCATTCCATCAAAGTCTGCAATCCAAAACGTCACTACTTCCCTTCCGAGCCCCGACGTGCGCCCATACAGTAGTTTACTCCCACATATTGGGTATCAGCATACTCAGGACAAATTGGACAACAACTTTTGGGGTCCAATTTCTCCTGTTACCCTTGTGAAAATAAAATATTGGGGGCTAAAAAATCATTTTTGTAAAAAAAAAAAGAAATTTTTTATTTTACGGCTGTACGTTATAAACTTCTGTGAAGCACTTTGGGGTTCAAAGTGCTCACCACACATCTAGATAAGTTCCTTGAGGGGTCTAGTTTCCAAAATGGTGTCATTTGTGGGGGGTTTCCACTGTTTAGGCAGATCAGGAGCTCTCCAAACACGACATGGCATCCAGCCAATTCTGCGTTGAAAAAGTCAAACGGCGCTCCTTCCCTTCCAAACTCTGCCATGCACCCAAACAGTGGTTTACCCCCACATATGGGGTATCAGCGCACTCAGGACAAATTGCACAATAACTTTTGGAGTTTTGTTTCCCTTGGGAAAATAAAAATTGGGGTGAAAAGATCAATTTTGTGGAAAAAATATAATTTTTTAATTTTACGGCTCTACGTTATAAACTTGTGTGAAGCACTTGGGGGTTCAAATTGCTCACCAAAGATCTAGATAAGTTCCTTAGGGGGTCTAGTTTCCCAAATGGGGTCACTTGTGGGGGGTTTCCACTGTTTAGGCACATCAGGGGCTCTCCAAATGCAACATGGCGTCCAATCTCAATTCCAGCCAATTTTGGTTGGAAAAAGTCAATGGTGCTCCTTCCATTCCGAGCTCTGCCATGCGCCCAAACAGTGGTTACCCCCACATATGGGGTATCAGCGTACTCAGGACAAATTGGACAACAAATTTTGTGGTCCAATTTCTCCTGTTACCTATGGGAAAATAAAAAATTTGTGACTAAGAGATAATTTTTGTGGGAAAAAAATAGGATTTTTTATTTTCATGCCGGGCATTAGAAACTTGTGTGAAGCACTTGGGGGTTCAAAGTGCTCACCAAAGATCTAGATAAGTTCCTTAGGGGGTCTAGCTTCCAAAATGGGGTCACTTGTGGGGGGTTTCCACTGTTTAGGCTCATCTGGGGCACTACAAACGGAACATGACCCCCATCAATGTTTGCATTCCAAAACGTTACTGCTTCTTTTCCAAGCCCTGCCGTGCGCCCAAACAGTTTCCCCCCCCCCCACATATGGGGTATCAGCGTACTCAGGACAAATTGGACAACAAGTTTTGGGGTCCAATTTCCTTGGAAAAAAATCAAAAATTTGGGACTAAAAAATCATTTTGTGTGGAAAATTGTTTTTTTTTTTTTTTTCACACCCAGGCATTATAAACTTTTGTGAAACACTTTGGGGTTCAAAGTGCTCACAACAGATCTAGATAAGTTCCTTAGGGGGTCTAGTTTCCAAAATGGTGTCACTTGTGGGGGGTTTCCACTGTTTAGGCGTATCAGGGGCTCTCCAAACACGACATGGCGTCCAATCTCAACTCCAGCCAATTTTAGTTTGAAAAAGTCAAACGGCGCTCCTTCCCTTACGAGCTCTGCCGTGTGCCCAAACAGTGGTTTTCCCCCACATATGGGGTATTGGCGTACTCAGGAGAAATTGCACAACAACTTTATCTGTCCATTTTCTCCTTTTACCCTTGTGAAAATAAAAAAAAGTTTGTAAAAGATCATTTTTGTGGCTAAAAAGTTAAATATTATTTTTTTCCTTCCATGTTGCTTCAGCTCCTGTGAAGCACCTGAAGGGTTAATAAACTTCTTGAATGTAGTTTTGAGTACCTTGAGGGGTGCAGTTTTTAGAATGGTGTCACTTTTGGGTATTTTCTGCCATATAGACCCGTCAAAGTGACTTCAAATGTGAGGTGGTCCCTAAAAAAATGGCTTTGTAAATTTTGTTGTAAAAATGAGAAATCACTGGTCAACTTTTAACCCTTCTAATTTCCTAACAAAGAAAAATTTTGGTTCCAAAATTGTGCTGATGTAAAGTAGACATGTGGGAAATGTTATTTATTAACTATTTTGTGTGACATATTTCTCTGTTTTAAGGGAAAAAAAATTCGAAGTTTGAAAATTGCAAAATTTTTAAAATTTTCGCCATATTTGCGTTTTTTTCAAAAATAAACGCAAGGTATATCGAAGAAATTTTACCACTAACATGAAGTACAATATGTCACGAGAAAACAATCTCAGAATCGCGAAGATCCGTTGAAGCGTTCCAGAGTTATAACCTCATAAAGAGACAGTGGTCAGATTTGTAAAAATTGGCTCGGTCATTAACGTGCAAACCACCCTTGGGGGTGAAGGGGTTAATAGCTGCTCCCGAATCAACAAAAGCCTGAGCAGAAAATGTGGACAGGGAGCAAATCAGGGTAACAGTCAACAGAAATTTAGTCTGAACACTACCCAAGACAACTGAGCATGCAAAACGTCTTCCCCGCTTAGGGCAGACTGAAATAGCATGAGAGGCATCACCACAGTAGAAACATAACCCATTGCGTTTTCGAAAATCATGACGCTGTGCCCCAGAAGCCACTCTATCACACTGCATGGGTTCAGAAGCTGGTTCACAAGGCAACACTATTCCACGCATACCTCTACGCTCACGCAAACGTCTGTCAATTTGAATCGCTAATGACATAGAATCATTGAGACCAGAGGGAGCAGGAAAACCCACCATAACATCTCTTACATTCTCTGACAGACCCTTCCGAAAAAGGGCGGCCAAAGCATCATCATTCCATTTGGTCAGGACTGCCACTTTCGAAATTTCTGACAGTATAACTCAGCGTCCTCAAGCCCCTGATTTAATGCCAACAAGTTTTTTTCAGCTTGATCAGTGACATTAGGTTCATCGTACAATAACCCCAGAGCCAGAAAAAATGCATCAACATTACTCAAAAAAGGGTCCCCAGGTGTCAGGGAAAAAGCCCAATCCTGAGGATCGCCGCGCAGGAGAGAGATGACAATTTGAACCTGCTGTGCTGCGTTCCCTGAGGACTTAGGTGTAGCGCCCGCGTCCCTGCCTGCTGCCAGACAGGGACGTCGCTCTCCTCACCTGCGCTCAGCGTCCTCAGTGCTCCCAGCCTCCTCTGCGCCTCTGGCATCCTCGGCGCCCTCCTTCCGCCCTGCTGGTCCCGCGCGCTCCTTCCCTGCTACTGGCCTTAGGGCGCGCGCCCGCACCCTCCCCCGCTCTTAAAGGAGCCGCGTGCATTTTCCAAATCAGTCTCCAGCCAATGCTGGAGGACTCCACCCTATATTAAGGGCTTCCTCCTTAATGTAGGTGCCCGAGCAATGTTGTTCCTGTGCAGTCTAACTCTGTTTCAGCCATCAGCTCCTGATTCCAGTTACCTGCCTGTTACCTGCCGGCTTGCCTGTCTGCCATCCGTCTGCAGTTCCATCCAGAGGTTCGGACGTCATCTGCAGAGATCCCCGGCTCTTGCCTGCTCACCTAGGAGCGATCATCTGCCATCCGACTGCAGCTCCATCCGGAAGTTCGGACATCATCTGCAGAGATCCCCGGCTCTTGCCTGCTCACCTGGGAGTGATCATCTGCCATCCGACTGCAGCTCCATCCGGAAGTTCGGACATCATCTGCAGAGATCCCCGGCTCTTGCCTGCTCACCTGGGAGCGATCATCTGCCATCCGACTGCAGCCTACCTGGAGGCTCCACCATATCAGGTCGTATATACCTGCCTGTCTAGAGACTGCCTGGTCACTTGCTGTGACAACCTGCCTGTCTAGAGACTGCCTGGTCACTTGCCGTGACAACCTGCCTGTCCAGAGACTGCCTGGTCACTTGCCGTGACAACCTGCCTGTCCCAGAGACTGCCTGGTCACTTGCCGTGACAACCTGCCTGTCCCAGAGACTGCCTTGGTCACTTGCCGTGACAACCTGCCTGTCCCAGAGACTGCCTTGGTCACTTGCCGTGACAACCTGCCTGTCCCAGAGACTGCCTTGGTCACTTGCCGTGACAACCTGCCTGTCCCAGAGACTGCCTTGGTCACTTGCCGTGACAACCTGCCTGTACCAGAGACTGCCTTGGTCACTTGCCGTGACAACCTGCCAGTCCAGAGACTGCCTCGGTTACTTACCGTTACAACCTGCTTGCCCAGAGACTTCCTTGGTCACTTGCTGTGACAAACCTGCCTGTCCAGAAACCACCTATATCTCCTGCCGTGAAACCCTGCCCTTTTCCTAGGTGCCACCCGCTCTCCTACAAGTAAACTCTCTTGTATAATAAAGCTTTGTGGTTCCACCAACCTGACCTGTCTCGTCAGTAGTTCCACTCACCAGACCCGTTACAGTTTGCTCGGGCCATGGAACCCGGTGGCACCCAAACCCCTTCACTCCCGGAACTGTGTCATGAGTTGTCTCGCCTGAGGTCTCAACAGGAGGCTATCCTAGGTCACCTGCGGAACGTCAATTCCCGTCTGGACACTCTGAATTCATCACCAGCAACCATCGCTGGAGCCATGACTCATAATCCGTCAGTCCCGCTGATTCCCAATTCCGTGGTTTCCATTCCCGGACCCCGACTGTCAGCTCCTCCTAGGTTTGGAGGCGATCCTGCTCTGGCTCGGGGTTTCATTAATCTGTGCACCCTGCATTTTGAACTCCTGGCACACCAGTTTAACTCTGACCGGGCCAAAGTTGCCTTCATCATGTCCCATCTCACCGGAGAGGCCCTGGCCTGGCTTAATCCTCTCTGGGAGAGAGAGGATCCTCTGGTGTCTGACCTGCCTGCTTTTCTCTCGGCCTTCCGGAAGGTATTCGACGAACCTGGATGGAAGACTTCCTCTGCATCATCTCTGCTGCGTCTCCGTCAGGAGAGTCTCACCGTTGGTCAATATGCCATACGGTTCCGGACTTTAGCCTCAGAACTAGCTTGGGACAATGAAGCTCTAATTTCGGTCTTCTGGGAGGGTCTGTCCGGCCGTATTAAAAACGAACTTGCCGGTCGGGACGTTCCAACCTCTCTAGATGATTTAATAAATCTTGCCAATCGAATTGATCTACGGTTCCAGGAACGAGCCAAAGAGATCACCCGTAAAAAAGAATTTTCCCATCTTGCACCCTCGTGTCTGAGATCTATAACATCTTCCGTTTCTCCTCAGGTGCACACTGCTGAGCCTATGCAGGTCGACCAGACCAAGATGGTCAAAGCCCGTCAGGACTCACGCCGTGCCGAGAAAAGTTGCTTCTACTGCGGCAGTAAGGAGCACTGGATCCAAACCTGTCCGGAGAAGTCGGGAAACGCCTGTGTCTAGGTTCGCTTGGAGAGGTCAATCTAGACAAAAATAAATCCTCTTCATCCCTGCTGCTGTCGGTTTCAATTCTGATCGGTAAGAACCGCCACTTCGAAATGGCCCAACTTGATTCTGGAGCAGCTGGGAATCTCGTGTCACAGGCTCTAGTAGAGAAGTATCACATTCCCACCAAACCTCTTGTTGAACCTGTATCTGTTGCTGCTGTGGATGGGGGCCTCCTACCTCGTCCATCCGACTTATCACCGAAGTCATAACCCTGCAGGTGGGAATGTTGCATTCTGAGAGCATTTCGTTTCATGTTTTACCCGGACTCTCTCATGCTTTCTTACTAGGTCTGCCTTGGCTCCAAAAACATGCACCTGTGCTCGACTGGCAGAATGGAGAGGTTCTTCACTGGGGACAGGACTGTCATAAAACGTGTCTGGTGCCTGTTCATCTTGTCTATTCTTCTCCTACACCTGCTAATCTACCTGGACTCCCGATTCCATATTGGTCATTTGCTGATGTCTTCAATAAAAAGGAAGCAGAGACATTACCCCGCATAGACCATATGATTGCCCGATTGACCTGTTGCCCGGTACTACGCCTCCCCGTGGGCGTATTTACCCGTTGTCTGCTGCTGAGACCAGGTCGATGTCCGAATATATCGAGGAGAACTTAGCAAAGGGATTCATCCGGAAATCTACCTCCCCAGCGGGAGCAGGTTTCTTCTTCGTTAAAAAGAGGGACGGATCTCTCCGTCCCTGTATTGACTACAGAGGCCTAAATTCGATCACGGTGAAGAATAAGTACCCTCTTCCGCTCATTCCAGAACTGTTTGATCGTCTTAGAGGGGCTAGAGTCTTCACCAAACTAGATCTTCGTGGAGCATACAACCTGGTTCGTATCCGTCGAGGAGATGAATGGAAGACGGCATTCAACACTCGGGACGGCCACTACGAGTACTTGGTGATGCCCTTTGGTCTCTGTAATGCTCCAGCAGTCTTTCAGGAGTTGGTCAATGACATCTTCCGGGACCTCCTCTACTCTTGCGTTGTGGTGTACCTTGACGACATCTTGGTCTTCTCTCCGGATCTTCAGTCTCACCGGAGGGATGTTCGTCAGGTTCTGCTCAGGCTCAGGCAGAATCACCTCTTCGCCAAATATGAGAAGTGCCTCTTTGAGCAGACATCGCTTCCGTTTCTGGGCTACATCATTTCTCAGACAGGCCTACGAATGGATCCGGAGAAATTGTCTGCCATCGACCGGAGGGGTTGAAGGCCATTCAGCGGTTCCTGGGATTTGCCAACTATTACCGTCTCTTCATACCGCACTTCTCTTCCAGGACTGCTCCAATCTCAGCGCTCACTCGCAAGGATGCTAACCCCAAACAGTGGACGACCGAAGCAGAGGAGGCCTTCCTTTCTCTGAAACAGGCCTTCTCTTCCGCTCCAGTGCTGCATCGCCCGGATGGCAACAAGCAGTTCTTCCTGGAGGTGGACGCTTCCTCTGCTGGAGCCGGAGCGGTTCTTACCCAAAAATCGCCATCCGGGAGGATGGTATCCTGCAGTTTCTTCTCCAAACTCTTCTCCTCCTCCGAGCGCAACTACTCCATAGGAGATCGAGAGTTATTGGCCATTAAGTTGGCATTGGAGGAGTGGCGTTACCTACTCGAAGGGGCTCTTCATCCGGTAATCATCTACACGGACCACAAAAATCTGGCATACCTCCAGCAGGCACAGAGACTTAATCCTCGCCAAGCCCGGTGGTTCTTGTTTTTTGCCCGCTTCGATTTTCTTTTGCATTTTCGCCCTGCTGACAAAAACGTCAAGGCGGATGCCTTGTCCCGGTCTTTCCTGGTGTCGGATCTCGAAGATGAGCCTAAACATATCATCGATCCCGCCAGAGTGATGCAGGTGGCTCCCGTGAGTCTAAATCGTCTCCCTCCTGGTAAGACGTTCGTATCAGAAACCGATCAGAAGAGAATCCTACATTGGGGTCACTCGTCTAGACTTGCTGGCCACGCTGGTCAAAAAAAGACCCTCCAACTCATTACCCGGCATTATTGGTGGCCTACCCTGCACAAGGACGTAATAGACTTTGTTTCTGCCTGTGTTTCCTGTGCCCGCAACAAAGTTCCGAGACACCTGCCTACCGGCCGTCTTCTTCCGCTTCCTGTACCCGCTGCCCCCTGGCAGCATATAGCCATGGACTTCATTCAGTCATCCGAGCGCATGAAAAGACATGCTGACAAAAAACGTCTGGATCCTCCTCAGTTCCGTCCTGGGGACAAAGTCTGGCTTTCGTCCAAATATATTCGACTCAAAATTCCGTCCTACAAGTTAGGTCCTCGGTTCATCGGTCCTTTTGAGATCATCAGTCAGATCAATCCGGTGTCCTATAAATTGAAACTCCCGGCCAATTTGAGAATTCCTAATTCTTTTCATGTATCTCTCCTCAAACCTGTGGTTCTTAACTCTTTTTTTAAGTCTACAGGTACACCTCCTGCTCCAGTGTCTGCTGATGATGAATTTGAGGTAGAGAACGTTCTGGCCACAAAAAGGGTAGGAAGAAAGACTTATTTTTTGGTGGATTGGAAGGGGTTTGGTCCTGAGGAGAGAACCTGGGAGCCTCGGGAGAACATCCATGCCCCTCTTATCCTAGCTAAATTTCTTTCTGGCCTAAAGAAGGGGGGGCCTAGAGGGGGGGGTACTGTAGCGCCCGCATCCCTGCCTGCTGCCAGACAGGGACGTCGCTCTCCTCACCTGCGCTCAGCGTCCTCAGTGCTCCCAGCCTCCTCTGCGCCTCTGGCATCCTCGGCGCCCTCCTTCCGCCCTGCTGGTCCCGCGCGCTCCTTCCCTGCTACTGGCCTTAGGGCGCGCGCCCGCACCCTCCCCCGCTCTTAAAGGAGCCGCGCGCATTTTCCAAATCAGTCTCCAGCCAATGCTGGAGGACTCCACCCTATATTAAGGGCTTCCTCCTTAATGTAGGTGCCCGAGCAATGTTGTTCCTGTGCAGTCTAACTCTGTTTCAGCCATCAGCTCCTGATTCCAGTTACCTGCCTGTTACCTGCCGGCTTGCCTGTCTGCCATCCGTCTGCAGTTCCATCCAGAGGTTCGGACGTCATCTGCAGAGATCCCCGGCTCTTGCCTGCTCACCTAGGAGCGATCATCTGCCATCCGACTGCAGCTCCATCCGGAAGTTCGGACATCATCTGCAGAGATCCCCGGCTTGCCCAGAGACTTCCTTGGTCACTTGCTGTGACAAACCTGCCTGTCCAGAAACCACCTATATCTCCTGCCGTGAAACCCTGCCCTTTTCCTAGGTGCCACCCGCTCTCCTACAAGTAAACTCTCTTGTATAATAAAGCTTTGTGGTTCCACCAACCTGACCTGTCTCGTCAGTAGTTCCACTCACCAGACCCGTTACATTAGGTTTTAAGGCAAAAAACAACTTACAGTTATTTTTGAAATTCAGAAATTTAGCTCGATCCCCTAAAAACAAATCTGGCATGGGGATCCTAGGTTCCACAACAGGCAACCCTGCAAGATAGGTAGCAATACTCCGAACTTCAGTGGCAAGCTGATCCACACGGCCAGACAACTGTGCAAACTCCATTGAGAGAAAAAAAAATCCTCAGCACCCAGAGAAAAAGAGGGAAAAAAAAATGCAACACACTATTTTTCCACACTATTTTTCCCTTCTGTGAGTACCATATAATTTTCAGTTAGGCCGGTGATACTGTTATGATTTGGTAGCTGAGGAGAGCAGGCAAAAACGGCAATACACCAGAGAGGTTGGATTCTACTGGATTGCAGTACCCTGACTAACCACCACAACTAAAGGCAGCCGTGGAGCGTTCCTACGTTGGTCCTAGACGCCTCGTCACAGCCTGAGAGGTTAACTACACCTAAAGATAGAAAGAGGAAAGCTATCTGCCCCGGAGCAGATTCCCAAAGAACATAGAAAGCCCCCAAACATGTAATGGCGGTTAGACAAGAGGAAATACAGACACAGACAGAAAATAGTATGAGCAAACGTTGGGCCCAATCTTCCTAGAAAGAAAAGGATAGGAAGGACACTTACTGCAACCCAAAAAACCCTAAAAAATACCAACTCTACTAATTGCAAAAACACCTGAGATCACACGACCTCTACCACCTAAATTAGTTCTCTGGTGTAACAAAACTAAGCCGCAGCCACTGAAAAAACTGGCAAATGAACAAATAACAGTGGTTCAGATAAACTGAGAGGAGCACAAGCCCCCGGAGGGGACCTGGCTGACCTCCACAGAAGTGCAGGGAAAAATGCAAAAAGCAAGCACAAAAATAAAAGCAGAAAATATCTTATCTGTTAGCAGAAGATGCAGGCAAGACACATCAAGCTTCCAAGTGAACCAGGAACCAAAGTTGAGACAAGAACTATTGACCACCGGCAACCTTGATAGAAGGGAACCTCCCTTATATAAGACCAGTCTGTAACTCCTGATTGCCAATCTTTACAATCTTCATTGAACGGTTCAGTACTGTTAGTAACCACCAGAGGGAGCTCCCGCTCAGAATTCATTTCTAACACATTCACAACAGGGGTATTAAATGCCGTCTTCCATTCATCCCCGTGCTTAATGCGAATAAGGTTATACGCCCCCTGAGGTCAAGCTTGGTAAACCAACTAGCACTTTTCACTCATTCTGAAATTTAGCCCGATCCCCCAAAAACAAATCTGGCATGGGAATCCTAGGTTCCACAACCGGCAACTGTTAGAACTCTCCTGTTAGGTTTTTTCTATCTTGCTGGTCACATGACCTTTGTTGCCTATTTAATCCTGCTCCGCCCTTCTGGCTTTGCTGGACTTCATTGTAATTTCTACTCTTAAACTAGCCGGGTGCTTTGTTACCTTTCTATATTAGTTTTGCCTGGTCTTTTGACCTCTATGTTCTATGTTGTTTGTTTTTCTTTTTACTGCTACAACTTCTGTTAGGAGGTGTCCATCTTTTCTCCCAGTCCCTAGTTCTTGTAGGGATCCCTCCCTCGCATCTATAGGTCTTCGTACAGACTAGCTGAGGACTTTAGCGGGTCTAATCGCAGGATCAGGTTCCCCGTTACATCGTAGGGATCAAGCTTAGTTCTATCGTAGGGACAGATATCCCTTTCTTTCCTTAGTGCTTGTAGCAGAACATAACAGCAACCCAGCAAGATAGGTAGCAATACTCCGAATCTCAGTGGCAAGCTGATCTACACGGCCAGACAACTGTGCAAACTCCATTGAGAGAAAAAAAAAATCCTCCTCAGCACCCAGAGGAAAAGAGGGAAAAAATGCAACAAACAGAAAAAAGAAAAAAATCTCTGACAACTCTGACAACTTTTTTTTTCTTTCCACACTATTTTTCCCTTCTGTGAGCACCATATAATTTAAGCTTGGCCGGTGATACTGTTATGTTTCGGTAGATGAGGAGAAAAAGCAAAAACAGTAATACACCAGAAAGGCTGGAACCTATTGGATTGCAGTAACCTGAACTAACCACACAACTAGAGGTAGCCGTGGAGCGTTCCTACGTTGATCCTAGACGCCTCGTCACAGCCTGAGAGATAACTACACCTAAAGGCAGAAAGAGGAAAGCTATCTGCCCCGGAGCAGATCCCCAAAGAAAATAGGAAGCCCCCAAACATGTAATGGCGGTTAGACAAGAAGAAGCAAGGACACAGACAGAAAATAGAATGAGCAAACGCTGGGGCCCAATCTGTCTAGACAGAAAAGTATAGGAAAGGATTCTTACTGCAATCAAAAAACCCCCTAAAAAATACTAACTCTTCTGATTGCAAAAACACCTGAGATCACACGATCTCTACCACCTAAATCAGATCTCTGGTGTAACAAAACTAAGCCGCAGCCACTGAAAAAACAGGAAAAAGCAAATGAACAAATAACAGTGGCTTCAGATAAACTGAGAGGAGCACAGGCCCCCAGGAGGGGACCCGGCCGACCTTCACAGGAGTGCAGGGAACTATGCAAAAAGCAAGCACAAAAATAAAAGCAGAAAATATCTTATCTGAAAGCAGGAGATGCAGGCAAGACTCAGCAAACTTCCAAATGAACCAGGAACCACAATTGAGACAAGAACGATTGATCACCGGCGACCATCATGGGAGGGAACCTCCCTTATATCAGTCCAGTCCGTGATCCCAGATTGACATTCCTCGCTGTGAGGTTCAGTACTGTCTGCAACCACCAGAGGGAGCCTCTGCTCAGAAACCATCTCCAGCACATTCATAACAGATCCCGCATGAATTTATTGACATCCAAAATAGTAAGAAAAAGGTTAACCCCTTAGTTACAGAGCCATTTTGCAGCTTAATGACCGGGCCAATTTTTACAATTCTGACCACTGTCACTTTATGAGGTTATAACTCTGGAACGCTTTAACGAATCCAGCTGATTCTGAGATTGTTTTTTCGTGACATATTGTACTTCACGTTAGTGGTAAAAAAATTTTTATCTGACTTGCGCTTATTTATGAAAAAAACGGAAACATGGCGAAAATTTTGAAAATTTAGCAATTTTCAAATTTTCAACTTTTATGCCCTGAAATCAGAGAGATATGTCACACAAATTTCTTAATAAATAACATTTTCCACATGTCTACTTTACATCAGCACAATTTTGGGAACAAATTTTTTTTTTGTTACGAAGTTATAAGGGTTAAAAGTTGACCAGCAATTTCTCATTTTTACAACACCATTTTTTTTTAGGGACCACCTCACATTTGAAGTCACTTTGAGGGGTCTATATGATAGAAAATACCCAAAATGGACACCATTCTAAAAACTGCACCCCTCATGGTGCTCAAAACCACATTCAAGAAGTTTATTAACCCTTTACGTGCTTCACAGGAACTGAAGCAATGTGGAAGGAAAAAATTAACATTTAACTTTTTTTGCAAAAGCTTTACTTCGGAACCAATTTTTTTTATTTTCACAAGTGTTAAAAGAAAAAATGAACCACAAAATTTGTTGTGCAATTTCTCCTGAATACGCCGATACCCCATATGTTGGGGTAAACCACTTTTTGGGCGCACGGCAGAGGTCGCAAGGGAAGGAGCGCCGTTTGACTTTTTCAATGCAGAATTGGCTGGACGCCATGTCGCGTTTAGAGAGCCCTGATGTGCCTAAACAGTGGAAACCCCCCACAAGTGACCCCATTTTGGAAACTAGGCCCCTTAGGGAACTTATCTAGATGTGTGGTGAGCACTTTGAACCTCCAAGTGCTTCACAGAAGTTTGTAACGTAGAGCCGTGAAAATAAAAAATCATATTTTTTCCACAAAAACGATCTTTTCACCCCAATTTTTATTTTCCCAAGGGTAACAAGACCCCAAAAGTTTTTGTAAAATTTGTCCTGAGTACGCTGATACCCATATGTGGGGGTAAACCACTGTTTGGGTGCATGGCAGAGCTTGGAAGGGAAGGAGCGCCGTTTGACTTTTTTCAACGCAGAATTGGCTGGACGCCATGTTGCATTTATAGAGGCCCTGATGTGTCTAAACAGTGGAAACCCCCCACAAGTGACCCCATTTTGGAAACTAGACCCCCTAAGGAACTTATCTAGATGTGTGGTGAGCACTTTGAACCCCCAAGTGCTTCACAGAAGTTTATAACGCCCGGGCGTGAAAATAAAAAATCATATTTTTTCCACAAACCTGATCATTGAGTCCCCAATTTTTTATTTTCCCAAGGGTAACAGGGGAAATTAGACCACAAAAGTTGTTGTCCAATTTGTCCTGAGTACGCTGATACCCCATATGTGGGTGGGACCACTGTTTGGGCGCACGGCAGGACTCGGAAGGGAGGGAGCGCCATTTGACTTTTTGAACGCCACGGCGTTTTTGGAGACCCCCTCATATGCCTAAATAGTGGAAACCCCTCAATTCTAGCTCCAACCCTAACCCCAACACACCCCTAACCCTAATCTCAACCCTAACCCTAATACCAACCCTAATTCTAACTCTAACCCTAATTGTAACCCTAACCCTAATTGTAACCCTAACCCTAGTTGTAACCCTAACCCTAATTCCAACCCTAACCCTAATTATAACCCTAACCCTAATTATAACCCTAACCCTAAGGCTAGGTTCATATTGCGTTTTACCAGCCCATTCAACATAGCGTTGACGGGCTGGTAACGGTATAGCATAACGCGATCGCGTTATGCTATACCCACTAGCGCAGAGGAATCAGCGATGATTCATCTGCGCTAGCGGTGACGGAGCCCAGACGCTGCAGGCCACGTCCGAGGCTCCGTCACTGAATGACGACACGTCGCAAGCGCCCTCAAATGGGGGTGAATGGCAGCGTTAACGGACTGCGTTACAACGCGTTATACCGCGGTGTAACGCAGTCCGTCTAACGGACTGCCATAACGCAATATGAACCCAGCCTAACCCTAACCCTAATGCTAACCCTAATTATAACCCTAACCCTAATTATAACCCTAATTATAACCCTAACCCTAATGGAAAAATGAAAATAAATAAAATTTCTTTATTTTATTATATGTACCTAACCAAGGGGGTGATATAGGGGGGGTTTATGTACTGTTTTTTTTATTTTGATCACTGTGATAGTTTATCACAGTGATCAAAATGTACTTTTAGAGAATGAATGGATGATTTATTGAATTTGCCACCAGGCAGATTCGGCGGGCGCACTGCGTATGCGCCCGCCATTTTTTTTTTACTGGAAGAAGACGCCGGCTGAACGGAGGCCAGGGGGAGGACTGGAGGCGAGGGGGAGGATCGGACCGCACCGGGGGGGATCGGAGGACACGGGACCCCTCCAGGTACAGGGGGGGTGAGATCGGGGGTCCCGGGACACTATTTCTCTCCCTCTGATGTGCGATCACATCAGAGGGGAGAGAAATTTACAGGCAGGGATCGCAGCAGTGATTTCTCTTTTGCGATCGCCAGTATATGGCGATCGCAAAAGAGTGGTTACTGGGGGGGTGTCACGCTGTCTAATGATATGTATACAATGTCAGTAAACTATTAATACAGGAACAACACTCTATACAACAACTAGTATAGCAACATCAGCATGTAAGTATAGAATAGATTTACCTGACACGATTTCTGCTGAACTCAGGGTTAATCTTGAGGAATTGATGAGCTGAAACAGGAAAGAGGTGGACCGGGATCTAACCTGACCCTAAACTGGGGTCCTAACTAATCCCTCACCTTGGAGGTACTGATAATGGTTCAGAGGTCCAAGTCTCCAACCTAACCCTGTCTCCTATCAGACCCTGAACCCTGTAATCAGTCCTAAGAAGGATCCTGACTACCACCAAAGGGATATGGGCTGATCTCAGCTAAATACACAGATTAGACATATAAGACAGACAGGATAACACTCGCTTGCATACACACTCTAACACCAAAGGAACATAAATGGTCTGGGAAATAAACTCTAACCAAGTTGAGCTTAGAACAACTAAGGAGCTCACAACTAAAGTCTATACAGATTCATTCCTATCTGTGGTCTGCATGAAGGTTTCACTGGCAACTCCCCAAGCAGACAACCAGGAATTTAAAGGAAACCAATCAACAAATAATCAATTGCAGCCGGGAGAAACTGCACCCAGTCCCAGCACCGAGCACAGACAGAATTAACTCCCTAGCTGCCAAACACAAAGAAACAGCAGATCAGCTGTGAGAAGTCAAAATGTGCAACCGCGACGATCTTCGTGGCAATGCACACATGACAGTACCCCCCTTCTACGAGGGGCCTCCGGACCCTCAGGGCCAGGCCTGCCCGGGTGAGTTCTGTGGAAGGTCCGAACCAAACGATCTGCGTTAACATCAGACGCAGGGACCCACGTCCTCTCCTCTGGACCATACCCCTTCCAATGCACCAAGTACTGAAGGGACCGGCGATTCAGACGTGAGTCAATGATCTTTGATACTTGAAATTCCAAGTTACCATTGACCAACACAGGAGGAGGAGGTAGAGGTGACGGTATGACTGGTGCCACATACCTTTTAAGTAATGACTTGTGGAACACATTATGAATTTTAAACGTAGGAGGGAGGTCCAGACGAAATGCCACAGGATTAATTATGGAACTGATCCTGTACGGCCCGATGAATCTGGGACCCAGTTTCCAGGAGGGCACCTTAAGTTTTATATTCCTGGTAGACAACCATACCAGATCGTTCACATTCAGATCTGGACCAGAAACTCTCCTCCTATCAGCCATACGTTTGTAACGGTTCCCCATCGCACTCAGATTATTCAATACACCTCTCCACACAGAAGCAAGTGACGACGAGAAACGCTCCTCCTCAGGAACCCCAGAAGGGCCCCCCCCATTGAAAGTACAAAACTGGGGATGGAATCCATATGCCCCAAAAAACGGGGACTTACCAGTGGACTCGCTCCGCCTGTTGTTAAGAGCGAACTCTGCCAGAGGCAAGAAAGAAGACCAGTCCTCTTGGTTCTCTGAAACAAAACACCGGAGATATGTCTCTAAGCTCTGATTCAGACGCTCTGTCTGACCATTGGTCTGCGGATGAAAAGCCGAGGAAAATGACAATTGCATCCCCGACGTAAACAAAATGCCCTCCAAAATTTGGACACAAACTGAGACCCCCTATCTGACACCACATCAGAAGGCAACCCATGAAGTCTAACGATCTCCCTAATGAACACCTGCGCCAGAGTTTTAGCATTAGGGAGTGCAGAAAGAGCAACGAAATGTGCCATCTTACTGAACCTGTCAACAACCACCAGTATGACAGTATTCCCTGACGACGGAGGAAGGTCCGTAATGAAGTCCATAGATAAATGAGTCCATGGACGCTCCGGAAGTTTCAAGGGTAAAAGGGTCCCAGACGGACGGGTATGAGGGGTTTTAGAGCGAGCACACACCCCACATGACGCGACAAAAGTTATAACATCTTTATTAGCATTAGGCCACCAAAACCGGCGAGAAAGGAGATCTAAAGTAGCCTTACTCCCTGGATGTCCTGCTAGAGCAGAATTATGATGTGCCTCAATAACCTTTTGTCTCAACAGATTTGGGACAAACAGTCTCCCTGGAGGTCCTGCAGGGGCGTCCCCTGAGCCTCTAACACCTCCTCCTCAAGCTCAGAAAATACAGCCGACACTACCACCCCCTCCTGAAGGATAGGACTCGGGTCATCCGTTTTCCCGGCCCCTGGGAAACTGCGAGACAAGGCATCAGCCTTTACATTCTTAGACCCCGGGCGATAAGTGACGACAAAATTAAACCTGGTAAAAAACAACGACCATCGAGCTTGTCTGGAATTCAGACGCTTAGCGGATTCCAAATACAACAGGTTCTTGTGATCAGTAATAACGGTAACCGGGTGGACTGCCCCCTCCAAAAAGTGACGCCATTCTTCAAAAGCTAACTTAATGGCCAAAAGTTCCCTATTGCCGATATCATAATTCCTTTCGGCGGACGACAATTTCTTAGAAAAGAAAGCGCACGGATGCCATTTACCAGGGGACGGACCCTGGGACAATATAGCACCCACCCCTACATCAGACGCATCCACCTCCACAATGAACGGCTGAGATGCATCTGGTTGGATGAGAACGGGTGCCGAAGCAAAACATTTCTTCAAAGAGGAAAAGGCTTGGCAAGCTTTGTCCGACCATTTAGAAAAATCCGTCCCTTTTCTTGTCATGTCAGTGAGAGGTTTGACGACAGATGAGAAATTACAAATAAATTTCCGGTAGTAGTTAGCAAACCCCAAAAAACGCTGCAGAGCCTTAAGATCCCCTGGCTGATCCCATTCAAGCACTGCTCTCACCTTTTCAGGGTCCATACGGAAACCGGAGGCTGACACCAAAAAACCCAAAAACTGAAGTTCCTGTACGGCAAATACACACTTCTCCAGTTTGGCGTATAGTTTATTGTCTCGCAAGATCTGCAACACCTGTCTCACATGCTCCTGATGAGACACAAGATCTGGCGAGTAAATTAAAATGTCGTCCAAATATACAACCACAAACAGCCCCACAAGGTGACGAAAAATGTCATTAACAAAATGTTGGAATACTGCTGGTGCAGTAGTCAGACCAAAAGGCATGACAAGGTTCTCATAATGTCCCTCCGGCGTGTTAAACGCCGTTTTCCACTCATCCCCCTCTTTTATCCTAATCAGATTATACGCCCCCCTGAGATCCAATTTAGAGAACCATTTGGCGCCAACAATTTGATTGAAGAGATCAGGAATAAGAGGGAGTGGATACGGATCTCGAACAGTAATCCGATTAAGTTCGCGGAAATCCAAGCAAGGGCGTAGGCCTCCATCTTTCTTCTTCACAAAGAAGAACCCCGCGGCTACTGGGGAAGATGAAGGTCTAATATGCCCTTTGGCCAGACTTTCAGAAATATAATCTTTCATAGCCTGCCTCTCAGGACCAGAAAGATTATACAACCTAGCTTTAGGCAACTTAGCATCAGGAAGGAGGTTAATAGAGCAGTCATACACGCGATGAGGAGGCAACTCCTGACACCCCTCCTCAGAGAAAACATCCCCAAAATCCTCCAAAAAAGGAGGCAATGTACTAGGCACGACCGCACTGATGACTGTGTTCATGCAGTTGCTTTTGCAAAACTCACCCCATTGGCTTATTTCTCTGGACTGCCAATTAATCACAGGGTTATGTTTAACCAACCAAGGAAGTCCCAACACAATGGGAGTAGGTAGACCCTCCAACACATAACAAGATAATTGTTCCCTATGTATTGCCCCTACCCGAAGGTCAATGTTATGAACCTCATGAACAAAGCTACCTTGGCCGAGAGGCCTGGCGTCAATGGAGAATATAGGGATCGGTTTGACCAATACACTCAGATGCATACCTTGAGCCTGAGCAAACTGAGCGTCAACCAGATTAGCCCCGGAACCACTATCAAGAAGAACAGACAATCTCTCCACTCTCGTACCAACTACCACCTCCACTGGTACAAGGAACTGAGAAGAACTGGCGGATGAAATACATACTCCCAGGTTGTCGTCCACCACACAACCTGGGATTAACAGTTTTCCGGCGACTTTTGGCTCAACAAGGCACGGGATGGACATTCTCCAACAAAATGTCCCTCTTTCCCGCAGAAAAAACATCTTCTAGTCCTGCGGCGTACCGCCAATCCCCTCCTACGAAATGATGTCCCTCCCAACTGCATAGGCTCATCCGAACAGACAAGGGGAACCTCAACATAAGGGACTTTAGTGGTAGGTGGAGAAACAACAGGGAGTGGGATTACCTCACCCCTCTCCCGAAGCCGTCTATCAGTACGGATAGCTAAGGCCATAGCAGCCTCCAGTGAATGAGGAGACTCATACTGAGCCAAAACGTCTTTTAATTTATCAGAAAGCCCATGACAAAACTGGCTCCTAAGAGCTGGGTCATTCCACTGAGTATCTGTGGCCCATCTACGAAACTCAGAAGCAAATTCCTCTGCAGGACGATCTCCTTGCTGTATCTTACGTAATTTTGTCTCAGCAAGAGAGACCCGATCTGGGTCATCATATACCAATCCCAGGGCAGTAAAAAATTTATCTACAGACAGTAGAGCCGGGGATCCGGAGGAAGGGAAAATGCCCAGGATTGAGGGTCCCCTTGCAGAAGTGAGATAACAATTCCCACTCTCTGCTCATCACTCCCTGATGATCGAGGCCGAAGCCGAAAATACAATTTACATGCCTCCCGGAAGGTGAAAAATTTGTCTCGCCCACCAGTGAACCTGTCGGGAGAGCTACTTTAGGTTCAACTCTGGTTTGCTCCAGGGGAGACAAAACTTTGGACTTAATGTCCGTCAGCTCCATGGATAATCCCTGCAACTGCAGAGCCAGCTGGGCTACTGGATCCATGGTAACTGGAGATAATTTTTATGGCCAGTGAAAATGTCACGCTGTCTAATGATATGTATACAATGTCAGTAAACTATTAATACAGGAACAGCACTCTATACAACAACTAGTATAAGCAACATCAGCATGTAAGTATAGAATAGATTTACCTGACACGATATCTGCTGAACTCAGGGTTAATCTTGAGGACTTGATGAGCTGAAACAGGAAAGAGGTGGACCGGGATCTAACCTGACCCTAAACTGGGGTCCTAACTAATCCCTCACCTTGGAGGTACTGATAATGGTTCAGAGGTCCAAGTCTCCAACCTAACCCTGTCTCCTATCAGACCCTGAACCCTGTAATCAGTACTAAGAAGGATCCTGACTACCACCAAAGGGATATGGGCTGATCTCAGCTAAATACACAGATTAGACATATAAGACAGACAGGATAACACTCGCTTACATACACACTCAAACACCAAAGGAACATAAATGGTCTGGGAAATAAACTCTAACCAAGTTGAGCTTAGAACAACTAAGGAGCTCACAACTAAAGTCTATACAGATTCATTCCTATCTGTGGTCTGCATGAAGGTTTCACTGGCAACTCCCCAAGCAGACAACCAGGAATTTAAAGGAAACCAATCAACAAATAATCAATTGCAGCCGGGAGAAACTGCACCCAGTCCCAGCACCGAGCACAGACAGAATTAACTCCCTAGCTGCCAAACACAAAGAAACAGCAGATCAGCTGTGAGAAGTCAAAATGTGCAACCGCGACGATCTTCGTGGCAATGCACACATGACAGGGGGCCCCTATTATGTTCTCTGGGGACTCGTGCGCCCGCCATTTTAAAGCATGGCGCCGGCACCGGGGGACACCGGAGGGCCCTGGGGCCATGAGGAGGGTTCGGGGGCCACAGTGGGGGTCTCGGGGACCCTTTTTTTCTGTCCTCTGATGTCCGATGACATCAGAGGACAGAGAAATTAAATGGCACATTGTTTTTTTTTTTTTTGTTGCGGTCGCCGTTATAGGGTTAATAACGGCGATCGCAACATCGGTGTCGGTAAAAACCGACCCGATTCATGTTCTCTGGGATCTCGGCTACCCCCGGCAGCCGAGACCCGGAGAAAATGCGCCTCTGGGGAGCGCTATTCACTTTTTCCACAGCGCCGTTAACGGCGCTGTGGTTTAAGTACCCTTAATGACCGCCGTTAAAAGTCGTATCGGCGGTCGTTAAGGGGTTAAAGTTCTGATCTGGAAAAAAATTTAAGCCCAAAGACAGAACATCCAACTGCATGTCAGTAAATTCTTTTGAAGAGAGATTCAAAACATTATCATGATTTTTTATTTGTAAAAATTCTTCTTTCGATGTGTGACCATTCCGTGATCCTTTATGATGCTTCCTGCCACCCCGCCTTTTGCGTTTTTTACCTGGCGGTAAGGCTTGCCAATGTGCATACTTGATCCTTCATTTTAGAGAAATATCTAAATGCTCAAATTGTTATCGGATGAATCCAATTCAGAAGAAGTAAAGCATATATGTGGCTTGGTAACCGTTTTGTTATAAGCATGGTTGCATTTTAGAATGGATCTATGAGTTTTAGGTCCATGTTCCCATTGACCCCAATCATAAACTCTTTTGGTAGAGTAATCCTTCAGATCAGTTGCAAACTTGCGTTTTTTTCGGTCCATGATTTCTTTCTCCAAATTAGAAACATAATCATGCATCTTGGCGACTAAAGAGTCAAATTGTGCCAAAGATTTAAATTCATCAAGAGCTAAATTAGCATCATTCATTTGTTTCTGAACATCATCGAGTTTGGCACTCTCATATTTCACTATTAATTGCATTAAGTTGGATGAACTTAACACCTGATTCCACTCTTCAATAAAAATATCAGAATAAACTGTGGTAGCGATTTTTTTTGATTTGTAAACCTCTAGGGATCATGTCTTTAGATAAATAATTTTGCAACGTGGTATGATCCCACCACAGTTTAGTTTCTTGAAAGCAGAAGTTTTTCCATTTTATTTAAACTTTAATTTAAATCAGGCATGTCTAAAGTCTCATTAATATCACCAGAGAAAACCTGTGCAGCTTTTTTAGATCTGTCTTTAAAAAAATTTGTTGCCATAATAAAGCTGGTGCCCAAGCTAGCAAATAGTCCAAAATATACAAAAATATTCGATCAATAATGAGCATGAAACCAGGGGCACGGTAATCAAATAGCAAATAGAAAACCAAACGCAAACCAGCTCACCGGTATACCAGAGGCGCACGGAACTCCGCTTGATCAAACGTGGTTAAACATGGAAAAGAATGGATGACGTTCCCGCTCCAATAAAGATCTCATTGGTGGAGTGCGAATTAGGAGTAATGTTGCACAGAAACCTTATTTCTGTGCGCAGTACAGTCCTCAATTTAAGGACATTAAAAACATTGTTATCAAATCTCTGCCAATATTGTATGAAGATTCATCATTAGCAACGTCTCCTGACACGCGAGGCTTTTTGGATTTTTAATTTAAATACCAGATTCCCAAATGGTCTTAATAAAAGAAACAAACTGATGTTCCATTATAAGACTTAATATGCTTTATTGTTTTTAAAATTTGTTTGTATACTTACCAGATCCTTTCTAGGACCTTTGATGAATCATGTGACTGTGAATTGTGTTTTTCATTGGTTGTTCTCTGTCTTAAATATATGTCATTTGTCAGTGTAAGTCAGCAGTGATAAAGATCCTTGTGATCGAAATGCGTCGCTCAGCCTGAGCTTGTCCAGGAGCAAGTCATCACTGATTTTTTTATATGGATCAATAAAGATGAAGATTCATGCGGAGAAACTGGTTCGTGCCTATCACCGAGCTCATCCTGATCGGCCTGGTGGTGCAGGTGAGGGTTCGGTGACCCCTCATCAAGGGGGGGGTACTGCTGTGAATGTGCTGGAGACAATGTCTGAGCTGAAGCTCCCTCTGGTGGTTGCTGACGGTACTGAAGCTGTATCGAATGACAGGGCCTCCTCACCTGTCAGCAATGACTGGCAATCAGGAATCACTGACTGGGCTGATATAAGGGAGCTGCCTTCCCATGATCCTCGCTGGTGATCATTGTTGTTTCCTGGTTCATTTGGAAGTTTGCTGGAGTCTTGCCTTCACCTGCTGCTTTCAGATGAGATATTTTCTGCTTGTTTCTATTGTATTTGCTATATCCATTTTTGTCTGCACATTTCTGGAGGTTAGCCGGGTCCCCTCCTGTGGCCTGTGCTACTCTCTGTTTTTCAGTAGCCAGTTATTTGTTCAATTAAACTTTCCCTGCTTTTTGAGTATCTGCGGATTAGCCTTGTTCACTCTGAGATCTGATTTAGTGGGTGGCGAGATCGTGTGATCTCAGCATCTTTGTAACCAGAAGTTTTGGAAGTTTTGCTTGGGTTTTGCTGGGTTGCAGATAGTATTCTGTCCTGTCCTGTCATATTTAGGCAGTGCATGGCCCCAGCGTTTGCTCACTCTATTCTCTGCCTGCATTTGTGTTTCGTATTGTCTAACCACCATTATATGTTTGGGGGCTGCCTATTCCTTTGGGGCTCTACTCCGGGGCAGTTAGCTTTCCTGTTTCTATCTTTAGGTGTAGCTAGCTCTCCGGCTGTGCCGAGGCGTCTAGGTCACCGTAGGTACGCTCCACGGCTGCTTCTAGTTGTGCGGTTAGTTTAGGGATCTGCAACCCATTAGTTTCCAACCTCTCAGGTGTTCGGCTGCCTTACTGTTTTGCTCCTGTCCTCCTCAGATACCATATCATAACAGTGAAGGATGCGGCAGGCCACACTTCAGATTACTCCATGGAGCTCTTTTCACATACCATGCCTGGGTTATCAAGTCAAATCCTGAATTCCCCAGTCCAAGATGAATCTGACATGGAGTGCACTGACAGCCACTGCTATATGATTCTGCTGGTACATTACACCAGAGCACTACATTGCCCTCGCAGTCTACTGAGCCAGACTCTGACCCTCATGAAACTCAGGTGCCCCTTCCCGCATACTATACCACCTTACACGGTGACACAGAGGAAGGTGCAGATGAAATTGAAGAGGAGGTGATGGATGACCCAGTTGTTGACCCGGATTGGCATCCATTGGGGGAAGAGGGTGCCGCTGGCAATAGCTCAGAAGAAGAGAAGGATCCGCAGCAGGCATCTACATCGCAGTTGCTGTTATCTGGCAGGCCCGTAGCAGTCCAAAAACGTGTTAAAAAAAACAAAAAGAGTTGCAGGACAGCTTGGCCAGACGGTCAAATTAACACAGCGTGCAAGCCCTGAAAATTTATCCCATAGTAGGAAGAATGCAGCATGGCACTTTTTTGACCAAAATCCTATTGATAAGGCAGAGGTTATCTGTAAGAAGTACGGAAGGACCTTTAGCCGAGGGAAAAATCTCCGAAATTTGAATACCAGTTGCATGCTTAGAAATTTAAACACCATGCACTTGCAAGCGTGGACGGACTACAAAACCTCAGGTAGCACATGTGCACCTGCTCCGACTGAAGGTAGCCAGCAACGCTACATCGCTTCCCCACTGTAAGCCCACCGGTTAGCACACCAACAGCAAAAAATGTTGAGGTGTCGTTGCAAGAAATGTTGAGGTGTCGTCGCAAGGCCAAAGCAGTCATGGAATCACAATGTTTTTGCAACGAAAGACTGAATCTAGGCCATCACCACCACCATCACCACCAACCCGCTCTCAGTCCGTCATGTCCACCGCTAGTTCCCC
>JARQOD010006998.1:0-40666 GCA_033576555.1 Oophaga sylvatica | reverse complement strand
AAAGAAAACAGGTTAAGGCCCTTTATTTCCCAATATATAGTCCAAACTACATAGACTAAGTTAACTCCAAATTTACCCAGAACCCCATAGCTGTACTGCCGGTCAGCTTTTTGGGGCAATCTTCCAAAATAATTAAGCTATTTTCCTCTTTTGCCCTGCATCGACCAGGTTCCCACTCTCCCTATTCAGTTAGCCGAACCCAAGGGGCTGCTTTCTGCGACCAAAGGGTCCATAAGATCGGTTTTCCTTCACCACCCTAAAACTGTAGCGAACCCGGGGGCCCCAGCCCGGGGTTAATTTGTGCAGTATCCTATACCAAAGGGCACTTCTCTGTTTTTTCCCTGCGCCCTTCCCCTGTTCCGCTTTTAGCAAAACACTCACACTTCCTAAGGAAATACAAGTTAGCCTTTCTTGCTTTTTCCCTTGAAGCCGCCAGTTCTCAGTATTTTCAGTTCGGGCACGTCGACTAACTTCACGTCCTTGGGACAGGCACGGGGTTTCGTGCTAACTTTCTTTCTCCAGACTGTCTGCTTTTTTTTAGCCACCCAGAGCCAAAGGGAAAGCAAACTGATCTCCCCCCTCCTGCACAGACTCACATGTGGAACTGCTGGATGACCTGTCCGAGACAGAAACGACTGACTCTGGTATGTACTAGTTTTATATCCCTAGGGGTGGTCAAAAGTGTTGTGGGGGAATGGTATCGAGCTTTAAACGTTACCCCCGCACATCCTCCGGTACTGTTCCTTACACACGGGCTAACTTTCCCCCCTTGGAAAAATACACCCCCCGGGTGTGTTGGATTCCGTACCGAAAAGTTGGGGTACGCCGATTTCGCTTTTGGGAATTTCCGTACTTAACCCCGTACTTTTTCAATACTATACCAAAAATTTCCCTAATTTCTTTAGAGGCAATGTATTTTAGTCACCTGAAATCCTACAATGTGGGGACTCCTGTAATTCTGCGGGATCTTAACTAATGGCATGGGGTGATTGGCTGCTGAAATGATTCAGAAGCACTATAAAAAGGCCCGCAGCCATTTTTAGCTCCTGTCTGTGAACTCAGTAAGGGGCGAACCTGCGTCTGACTCTGAGGGACAGTTAGATATTGCGATTTTGTGTACTACTGTGCTTGAGGCAGGCTAGTTTACCAACCGCTGTGTAAAGCTTCATTTTGCCAGTGTTGTTTTAACAGCTCTGTGCAAGGTGTGTGTGTGACAGTGCAGGTGACGCTGCAGTTTGCTCTGCATCCACCGCTGTTTGTAGCCATCTGCACGTGTCACTGACTCTTTTTTTTATTTATTTTATTTAGTGGAATTGGTGCAGCTCCATTATATTAGAAAAAAATCAAATCTATTAGTGTGACATGCTTCCATCCGTATACAATACATTGGTTGCAAACACTATAGAAGTACAGAAAGGAGCTTTTCACAGATAGTGAACAGTTGTGTTTCAGTGTTCACTGCAGTCTGTGAGGTTTTGATTTTTTGAGTGCAGATCACGCTCCAGTTAGTTCTTCAACCACTGCCGGTTGTAGTCTGCTGAGCGTGTGTCACTGCCTCATCCTTCACATTTTTCTCTAATTGGTGCTGCTCCATTTTAGTGGAAAAAAATCTAATCTATTAGTGTGACGCGCTTCCATCCGTATACAATACATTGGTTGCAAACACTATAGAAGTACACAAAGGAGCTTTTCACAGATAGTGAATAGTTGTGTTTCAGTGTTCACTGTAGTCTGTGAGCTTTTCATTTTGTGAGTGCAGATTACGCTCCAGTTTGTTCTTCAACCACTGCTGGTTGTAGTCTGCTGAGCGTGTGTCACTGCCTCATCCTTCACATTTTTCTCTAATTGGTGCTGCTCCATTTTAGTGGAAAAAAATCTAATCTATTAGTGTGACGCGCTTCCATCCGTATACAATACATTGGTTGCAAACACTATAGAAGTACAGAAAGGAGCTTTTCACAGATAGTGAATAGTTGTGTTTCAGTGTTCACTGTAGTCTGTGAGCTTTTCATTTTGTGAGTGCAGATTACGCTCCAGTTTGTTCTTCAACCACTGCTGGTTGTAGTCTGCTGAGCGTGTGTCACTGCCTCATCCTTCACATTTTTCTCTAATTGGTGCTGCTCCATTTTAGTGGAAAAAAATCTAATCTATTAGTGTGACGCGCTTCCATCCGTATACAATACATTGGTTGCAAACACTATAGAAGTACACAAAGGAGCTTTTCACAGATAGTGAATAGTTGTGTTTCAGTGTTCACTGCAGTCTGTGAGGTTTTGATTTTTTGAGTGCAGATCACGCTCCAGTTAGTTCTTCAACCACTGCCGGTTGTAGTCTGCTGAGCGTGTGTCACTGCCTCATCCTTCACATTTTTCTCTAATTGGTGCTGCTCCATTTTAGTGGAAAAAAATCTAATCTATTAGTGTGACGCGCTTCCATCCGTATACAATACATTGGTTGCAAACACTATAGAAGTACACAAAGGAGCTTTTCACAGATAGTGAATAGTTGTGTTTCAGTGTTCACTGCAGTCTGTGAGGTTTTGATTTTTTGAGTGCAGATCACGCTCCAGTTAGTTCTTCAACCACTGCCGGTTGTAGTCTGCTGAGCGTGTGTCACTGCCTCATCCTTCACATTTTTCTCTAATTGGTGCTGCTCCATTTTAGTGGAAAAAAATCTAATCTATTAGTGTGACGCGCTTCCATCCGTATACAATACATTGGTTGCAAACACTATAGAAGTACACAAAGGAGCTTTTCACAGATAGTGAATAGTTGTGTTTCAGTGTTCACTGTAGTCTGTGAGCTTTTCATTTTGTGAGTGCAGATTACGCTCCAGTTTGTTCTTCAACCACTGCTGGTTGTAGTCTGCTGAGCGTGTGTCACTGCCTCATCCTTCACATTTTTCTCTAATTGGTGCTGCTCCATTTTAGTGGAAAAAAATCTAATCTATTAGTGTGACGCGCTTCCATCCGTATACAATACATTGGTTGCAAACACTATAGAAGTACACAAAGGAGCTTTTCACAGATAGTGAATAGTTGTGTTTCAGTGTTCACTGCAGTCTGTGAGGTTTTGATTTTTTGAGTGCAGATCACGCTCCAGTTAGTTCTTCAACCACTGCCGGTTGTAGTCTGCTGAGCGTGTGTCACTGCCTCATCCTTCACATTTTTCTCTAATTGGTGCTGCTCCATTTTAGTGGAAAAAAATCTAATCTATTAGTGTGACGCGCTTCCATCCGTATACAATACATTGGTTGCAAACACTATAGAAGTACACAAAGGAGCTTTTCACAGATAGTGAATAGTTGTGTTTCAGTGTTCACTGTAGTCTGTGAGCTTTTCATTTTGTGAGTGCAGATTACGCTCCAGTTTGTTCTTCAACCACTGCTGGTTGTAGTCTGCTGAGCGTGTGTCACTGCCTCATCCTTCGCATTTTTCTCTAATTGGTGCTGCTCCATTTTAGTGGAAAAAAATCTAATCTATTAGTGTGACGCGCTTCCATCCGTATACAATACATTGGTTGCAAACACTATAGAAGTACCAAAGGGGCCTTTCACAGATACTGAACAGTTGTCTGCAGGGTTCACTGTAGTCTGTGAGGAATAACCACACTTACGCCTTATAACTTTTCTGACTTTCTTTATCAATCTACCAAGATGAAGAAGTCAGTGAGTAAGGCACGTGGTCGTGGTCGAGGCCGTGGATTTGCAGCAGGGAGAGGACGTGGGATTCTGTGGCTGCTGCTGCACCCAGTGACACAGCATCCACCAGTTTTCCCCGTGAGCGTTCCTTTATGCGCACTTTTGTAGGAGCTCAGCGTACCCCCCTGCTGCGTGAAGAACAAATTGAAGCCGTTGTTGGTTGGATGGCAGCCAATGCATCGACTTCAATAGCTTCCACCTCCTCTCAGGACCACAGCACTCTTGAACAACCATCAGTCTCTTCACCGCCTGCCAAATTGCCCAGGCAGTCAGAGAGCTCTGTACAGGAGCCAGCTGAGTCTCTGCTTCTGTTCTCAGAATCTGTTGGCTTGGAAACAGGGGCCCAGCCAAGCAGCATTCTGGAATGTGAAGAAGAGGCAGTATGCAGTGATGCGCAACAGCTGTGTCTCTCTGAATCTGAAGAGGCGGGTGAGCCAGTGCCGATGGTCAGCACACCGCAGAACGCATCTGATGATGATGAGACTCAGTTGCCAGTTTCTGTTGAGCATGGTGCTGGCCAGACCACCCAACAACAGCAGGTGTTGGAAGAGGGTAGTGGTGGAGATGATGAGGTCCAAGACCCAACATGGCGTGAGGAACAGGAAGGTGGTGGGAGCAGCTCTGAGGAAGAGATTGCCCCAACGGTCCAAACAGTAGGGAGAGGTAGGCTGCAGACTCGCTTGCCTGTAGCCTCCAGTTTGGCACCCGTTCGGAGCAGTTCTCTTCCAACAGCCAAACCGGGCGCTCCCAGGACTTGCTCTGCGTGGTCCTTTTTTGATACAGTTGCAGATGACATTTGCTATGTCAAATGCAAGCTGTGTAATCAAAAAATTAAAAGAGGTAAAAGTGTCAGTAACCTTAATACAACAAATATGTGGAAACATGTGCGGTCAAAGCACTTTGTTGAGTTACAAAGACACACTGGAGATGTAGGCCAACCTACAGCAGCACCTACATCTTCAGCTCGTGTTGGAGCCTCTTCCTCCAGTTCACACACAGCTGGTTCGGCTTCTCAAAGGATCGCCATGGAAGAACCTCTGTCACTGTTGTCCAGAGACACAGTGTTATTCCACCCACAGCTGCAAGTTCCCTGTCATCCTCACACACCCAGGCCACAAAACAGCCATCGGTAGCACAGGCATGGGATAAAAGACGGCCATACTCGGCAAACCATCCACGAGCACAGGCTCTGAATGCTGGCATTGCAAAACTCCTGTCCCTTGAAATGCTGTCATTCAGGCTGGTGGAGACTGACAGTTTCCGTGAATTAATGGCATTGGCAGTCCCACAATACAATGTGCCCAGCCGATTTTATTTCAGCAGGCAAGCCGTCCCTGGTCTGCAAAAGCATGTTGAGGCAAAAATTAAACATGCGCTACTAAACGCCGTCAGTAGCAAGGTCCACCTGACCACCGATGCGTGGACCAGTACCCATGGCCAGGGACGATACCTTTCACTCACTGCCCATTGGGTGAATGTTGTGGAGCCGGGTACAGACCTTGCGAGTGGCGCTGTACGTGTTCTGCCAACTCCAAGGATTGCCGGAATCAAGAGTGTCCACATTGACTCCTCCTCCTACTCCAGTTCCTCAGAATCATCGCTGCAGGAGCCGTCACGGTCTCTACCTCCACATGGACCCGTGGACGCTTACCTGATGCGACCGATATGAGCACAGCCGTGGCCAAACGGCAACAGGCCGTTCTGAAATTAATTCCCTTGGGGAATCGAAGCCACACAGCGCAGGAGGTCTGGAATGCCATCAAACAGGAGAGCGACGTGTGGTTTTTGCCAGCGAATCTCCAGCCAGGCTTGGTAGTGTGTGACAATGGCCGAAATCTGGTGGCAGCTCTGGGCCTTGGCAACCTCACTCACATACCATGTCTGGCACATGTGCTCAACTTGGTCGTGCAGAGTTTTTTGAGGGACTATCCGGATCTTGATGCACTGCTGCACAAGGTCCGCCTAGAGTGCGCTCACTTGCGACGTTCCAGCATGGCCAGATCGCGCATTGCAGCTCTGCAACGCAGATTGCGCCTTCCTGAACATCGCATCATATGTGACGTATCCACCAGGTGGAATTCAACGTTACATATGTTGGAGCGGTTGTGTGATCAGCAGCCAGCAGTTATGGAGTATCAGCTGCATCAGGCGCAATCAACACGCAGTTTGCGCCGTCCACACTTCACCATTAATGAGTGGGCCACTATGAAGGACATGTGCCACGTTTTGCGTGCGTTTGATGAGTCAACGCGGATGGCGAGTGCAGATGATGCACTAGTCAGCCTGACTGTCCCCCTTATCTGCCTGCTTCAAAAAACACTGCAAGCAATAAGGGATGAGGTTTTGGAAGAGGTGGAGGATGAGGAGTCACAAATTCCATCACCTTCTGGAAAGTCAGCGCAACGTGGTTCCTCACAAAGGGCTGGGCAGGGCTCACTTTGTGAGGAGGATGAGGAGGAGGAGTCAATGGAGGAGGAAGACATCGCTCCAGAGGGAGGTACACAACGCTCTAGTCAGTATGTAGAGCGAGGGTGGGGTGATGCAGAGCAGGCAGAGATAACGCCTCTTGCAGAGGACAGCGTTTCTTTGCCAGTTGGGAGTCTGCAGCACATGGTTGATTTCATGCTGCAGTGCCTAAGAAACGACCGCCGCATCGCCCACATTCTCACGACGTCTGATTATTGGGTGTACACCCTCCTAGACCCTCGCTACCGGGACAACGTCAAAAGCCTCATCACACCGTTGAACCGGGAGCGTAAAATGCGGGAGTACCAAGACACACTGGTGCAATCCCTAATGTTCTACCTTACTGCCGAGAGCACTGCTGCTGCTACTGCTTTACAAAGCAGCTCTGTGCGTCGAGGCAGTGTAGAGAGCTCTGCAACAAGAGGGAGCACACGCAGTGCCTCTGCACAGGGAAAGACCAGTATGTTAAAAATGTGGCAAAGTTTTGTGGCAGCGCCACAAATGTCTACACCATCCGAGAGGGCTCCAGTCAGCGGGAGGCAACGTATCCGTCAGATGGTGACAGACTACTTGGCTTTGCCTCTCAGTGTACTCCCAGATGCTCTTCCCCATTCAAGTTTTGGGTCTCTAAGCTGGATACATGGCCAGAGCTTAGCTAGTATGCATTGGAGGTGCTGGCTTGCCCTGCTGCCAGTGTATTATCGGAGCGCGTCTTTAGTGCTGCAGGTGGTGTACTAACAGACCGTCGCATGCGACTATCCTCCGATAATGTAGACCGGCTTACTTTTCTGAAAATGAACAAGGCATGGATCTCGGCAGAATTTGTCTGTCCGTTTTCAGATTAAATAACTGGTTCGCAACGTTATCCATGTCTCCTGTTATGTTCATCTTTCTACCACCTGAACTCTACTCCCTGGGCTCCAACACTGCCAGTTGCTGCTCAGAAGTGTCGTGTCCACAGAACAAAACACAAGCTCTACTGTTAGTGGGGTTCAGTAACGCCAGCTGTTCCCCTGCTGTGTGAACGGCAAGAAGTCTCCTGTTCCCGACACATGGACAGAAAAACACATGACCAACATGCTCCAAATAGGGAAGAGCCGTCACCCTGCTTGTTATGCTGAAAACATGAAATTGTGAAGTTTTGCACCCTAGAATGATAAATTTTTATGACAAATATGGACAAATAATAATTTGTCATCACAGCGCATATCTGCACATGTCTATTAGAAATGGTAACAAAAAATAAAACATAGTCTACTCTTCACATTTTGAAATTAATGCATAAAAGTACATTTCAGACTTATGAATTAATGCTTTTTAAGGAACTTTATCTGTACCTGTAAGATAATGCAGTCAATGGATGTACGAATCATTAAATCCTCATCATCATCATCACGAGTTTTATTTATGACAGACATTATAAAATACACATACTGATGCCAACTGTAACTTCAAACACCATATTGAAATGGCCAGCATGTAAACATGGTAATAATGTCCAATAATAAATTATTACATCTAGAAAGTGCATCATGCATACTGACAATAGGTAGTTATACCTGCAAGTGCTGTTGAAACAACCACAAGAGATATAAATTAATACTGGTATATAGGTATCACAGTGCATAGTTACTCATGGACAATGTTGATGTAATACTGTATCTCAATTAAGTCAGCGTCAACCATTAGGCTTGTTAGTCTTGTACATTGTTAAAGAGGGAACGTAAATTTTTTGTTTGTCATAGGTGGAGTATTACACATTAAATTATTACTGCTGTATTTTTTTTTGCGTCCCTAGTGCGCAATAACGCAGCCTAACCTCACATTTGATAGTCAGCTAATTGCCACACGCTACTGTGTAGCCCTGGTACACAATACCAGGAGGATGAGTGGAGAGGTAAAGGTTAAGTGTTCTTCATGACATCATGTACCTTCAAACACGCCCAGTAGGGGGTGGAAGAGAGAGATTTAGTTAGTCTGTGTCCGGACTTCAGAGTGAGAAGTCAGTAGGAGAGTGTGTCCAGACTTAGGAGAGACAAGACGTCTTAGGGACTCTGCTCTATCTTCAGCTTAAAATTGTGGAGTCTAGTATAGGTACTTTAACGTACCCGAGCCTAGTCAAAGCTGTGCCCCACTGGAAACAGGCTGAAATATCTCCTGAGAACTGAGCAAGTCGAAGGGCAAAAGTGGAAGAAAGCAAGGAAGTGCTATAGGTGAAGAATACCTGCACGAATCTACCGGTTACTGGGGACCGAAGAATCATCTTTGTTTCAAGCAAGGTGATAAGATAGCCAGAAATCTACCGGACCCTAGGTCGCGGCGGATAAGCCCATACAGTCAGTACGTAACTGGGGTCAGAGGAAGTGAGGACCGTGAGTCAGTGCACGACAATATAGGAAATCATCTTTCTCACCAAAAAGGCTCCAACCACAACACTGATCGGGCAGAACAGCTAAAGATAAGCTGGAATCATAGAGAGGACTACGCTTCAGGCTGGTCGTACTCAGCTTCATTGGAGTTAAAGGAGGCCCCTAACTTGCTTAACCGTTTGCCTCAAAGCTCATCCTCCATCAACCCCATCAGCCTCCCTGGGACCTGCTTTACCATTCTGCAAGTAAAGGTATGGAAAGACTTTGACTGTGTGAGACTGAGTTATTACTGCATGCCTGCACAATCCCTACCTAACTACCGACCTGAGGGAAGAGTCCCACCTGTAGGGGACCCGACATCTAGCTGCATCACCATCCCCTCAGAGATCTACAGCAGCGCTGGTACTAATTACCAGAATACTACAGGTGGCGTCACGAACTGTACATAAATCAACCCCCTGTAAATATATCCCCAACAACATACGCCAGACCGCCCGGGCCACAGACCGAGCCACAGCTGCCTGTGACAAAATCCCCATAGACTTCTACGGGCTCGGCTCTGAGTACCCCATTGCCCTGGTAACCCACAATTGTGGTGGCGGGTCGACACACTACCCTACCCTACGCG
This sequence comes from Oophaga sylvatica, assembly GCA_033576555.1. Lineage (NCBI taxonomy): Eukaryota > Metazoa > Chordata > Amphibia > Anura > Dendrobatidae > Oophaga > Oophaga sylvatica. The sequence goes on along the minus strand of JARQOD010006998.1, from coordinate 31,504 downwards.
TGACAGTAGGAAGGTAGTGTTGACGGATAAAGCTTTGCGCAACCAGACATTCTTTTACCCTCTTCAACACTCTACAAGCAAAAAAGGCATGATTTCAGCCGCAGACTTTATTGACGTACAGTATAACATCGGCATTACCCATCAGAGGCTGTCCACTGTGTGATACAGACATAGAATATACCTTTGCTATCCGTAGACTTTGTTTCACCTACACTTGCAGGCACACACTTAAATTGTGACAAACAATGCCTAATGTTTTTTTAAATGGTTATTTTTTATCGTACATTATTGTGTCATCAATCACATTGATGAGTCCATGCTGGACATGTCATACATGCTATAGAAAGTTACGATTTTATGAACTTAAATAATTGAAATGTCTGTGACTGTCACATAAAATTTGCGATGATGATGATGAGTGACTATTCCAAAATCCATTGTCTTCACTATGTTATGGTTTAACATAGCGTTCCTTAAGCATTATTCATAAAAAAAAAAATGGACTTTTATTCTTAAATTTACAACACTATATTTTGTTAACAATTTTTTGGGTGTTGTGTTGTTCCATTTATTTTTGGCATGTGCATATATGCGTTTATATTTGTATTTTCTTTATTTTTCCTTCTTGAAATTAGAAAACATGTGTATCTTTGTACCGTGTTAGCCAGTAGATAGAAAAATATTTAGACTTCAGAGTCAGCAGTGGTTGATACCTTTTAATGGATAACTGAAAAGATGGAAACAAATTGCAAGCTTTCAAGGCTACTCACGTCTCTTCATCAGGGAAAGACTAACTAAAAAAATTAAGCATCACATATTTCTATACACAACAGGACACAGGAATAGTGCAATAGGTAAGACAAGTAAGTGACGTGTATCAGAACTGTCATTATCTCACAGGGATGAACATAAATATTGGAACAGTTCCTAGATAAGGATAGAAAGTTTGATTGCCCTCTCATTGGCGTATTTTTTTGGGTTTTCATGACCCTGGAAGGGCATAGACGCAGATTCCTTAATTGATATAGAATGACATAAATCCATGTGATCTATTCATTCCATCACTAACAGTGTCAAAGGTCATGATGAGCTTATATTCTGAAGCCTTTGTACGTTTCTCATATTTGAAGTTATATTTTAATACCAGTAATTCCATATCCATGATGCTATGACCGGGCATACAAAAGTCTTTTGCCACAGGTAAATTCATTAATTTATCTGTGATTGTGTGGCGCTGATAATTCATCCTTGTTCTCCTTTTTGTTGCCGGTCTCCCCTCACTTGTCCCTCCCTCACTTGTCTTAGCTATTCCTGTGTCCTGTTGTGTGTAGAAATATGTGATTCTTCATTTTTGGCTTTACTCTTAGCCTGATGAAGACACCTGAGTAGTCTCTAAAGCTTTGAATTTGTTACCATATTTTCAGTTAGCCATTAAACGTTATCAACCACAGAGGACTGTCAAGTATAAATATTTTTCTATTCTTGTAATTGAAATTTATCATTTTATTGTTGTAGTAAAAGTTCATTTATTCTTGTTTGAAGTACATACATTTGCAATGGCCACGTAACAAGGCAATAACTCAATATTTTGTGCCTACACCCTCCTTGACCCTGGGATTCAACAGCGCCAGTTGCTGCTCAGAAGTGTTAGATGCACAGATGAAAACAATCGCTGATGTGTTTGTGGGGTTCAGTAATGCCTGCTGTTCCCCTGCTGTGTGTCTGGCAAAAATTACTGCTGCTAACTACAACTTCAACTTCAAACGTCTCATACTAGGCCTCTGCCTACACCCTCCTTGACCCTGGGTTACAACACCGCCAGTTGTTTCTCGGAAGTGCTGTTAGCACAGTTTACACTTGCTCCTGTGTTACTGGGGTTCAGTAATGTCAGCTGTTCCCCTGCTGTGTGAACGGCAAAAAGTCCTGCTGCCTCCACCCTGTTCTCTTCTCATCCCTGGGTTACAACACCGCCAGTTGTTTCTCGGAAGTGCTGTTAGCACAGTTTACACTTGCTCCTGTGTTACTGGGGTTCAGTAATGTCAGCTGTTCCCCTGCTGTGTGAACGGCAAAAAGTCCTGCTGCCTCCACCCTGTTCTCTTCTCATCCCTGGGTTACAACACCGCCAGTTGTTTCTCGGAAGTGCTGTTAGCACAGTTAACACTTGCTCCCGTGTTACTGGGGTTCAGTAATGTCAGCTGTTCCCCTGCTGTGTGAACGGCAAAAAGTCCTGCTGCCTCCACCCTGTTCTCTTCTCATCCCTGGGTTACAACACCGCCAGTTGTTTCTCGGAAGTGCTGTTAGCACAGTTTACACTTGCTCCTGTGTTACTGGGGTTCAGTAATGTCAGCTGTTCCCCTGCTGTGTGAACGGCAAAAAGTCCTGCTGCCTCCACCCTGTTCTCTTCTCATCCCTGGGTTACAACACCGCCAGTTGTTTCTCGGAAGTGCTGTTAGCACAGTTAACACTTGCTCCCGTGTTACTGGGGTTCAGTAATGTCAGCTGTTCCCCTGCTGTGTGAACGGCAAAAAGTCCTGCTGCCTCCACCATGTTCTCTTCTCATCCCTGGGTTACAACACCGCCAGTTGTTTCTCGGAAGTGCTGTTAGCACAGTTAACACTTGCTCCCGTGTTACTGGGGTTCAGTAATGTCAGCTGTTCCCCTGCTGTGTGAACGGCAAAAAGTCCTGCTGCCTCCACCATGTTCTCTTCTCATCCCTGGTTACAACACCGCCAGTTGTTTCTCGGAAGTGCTGTTAGCACAGTTTACACTTGCTCCCGTGTTACTGGGGTTCAGTAATGTCAGCTGTTCCCCTGCTGTGTGAACGGCAAAAAGTCCTGCTGCCTCCACCCTGTTCTCTTCTCATCCCTGGGTTACAACACCGCCAGTTGTTTCTCGGAAGTGCTGTTAGCACAGTTAACACTTGCTCCCGTGTTACTGGGGTTCAGTAATGTCAGCTGTTCCCCTGCTGTGTGAACGGCAAAAAGTCCTGCTGCCTCCACCATGTTCTCTTCTCATCCCTGGGTTACAACACCGCCAGTTGTTTCTCGGAAGTGCTGTTAGCACAGTTTACACTTGCTCCTGTGTTACTGGGGTTCAGTAATGTCAGCTGTTCCCCTGCTGTGTGAACGGCAAAAAGTCCTGCTGCCTCCACCCTGTTCTCTTCTCATCCCTGGGTTACAACACCGCCAGTTGTTTCTCGGAAGTGCTGTTAGCACAGTTTACACTTGCTCCCGTGTTACTGGGGTTCAGTAATGTCAGCTGTTCCCCTGCTGTGTGAACGGCAAAAAGTCCTGCTGCCTCCACCATGTTCTCTTCTCATCCCTGGGTTACAACACCGCCAGTTGTTTCTCGGAAGTGCTGTTAGCACAGTTTACACTTGCTCCTGTGTTACTGGGTTCAGTAATGTCAGCTGTTCCCCTGCTGTGTGAACGGCAAAAAGTCCTGCTGCCTCCACCCTGTTCTCTTCTCATCCCTGGGTTACAACACCGCCAGTTGTTTCTCGGAAGTGCTGTTAGCACAGTTTACACTTGCTCCCGTGTTACTGGGGTTCAGTAATGTCAGCTGTTCCCCTGCTGTGTGAACGGCAAAAAGTCCTGCTGCCTCCACCCTGTTCTCTTCTCATCCCTGGGTTACAACACCGCCAGTTGTTTCTCGGAAGTGCTGTTAGCACAGTTAACACTTGCTCCCGTGTTACTGGGGTTCAGTAATGTCAGCTGTTCCCCTGCTGTGTGAACGGCAAAAAGTCCTGCTGCCTCCACCATGTTCTCTTCTCATCCCTGGGTTACAACACCGCCAGTTGTTTCTCGGAAGTGCTGTTAGCACAGTTTACACTTGCTCCTGTGTTACTGGGGTTCAGTAATGTCAGCTGTTCCCCTGCTGTGTGAACGGCAAAAAGTCCTGCTGCCTCAACTTTAATTTCCATGGGTACCTTCTGCTACCCATCCGGGTTCCAGTACCGTCAGCTGGTTCTCCGCAGTGCCTTTGGCCTAGGTGCCTCCATGTCGGTATCCGAGTTCCAGCAACGTCTGCTGGTCCTTGGTAGTGCTTTGGAGCACAGGTACCTCCTGCTTAGTAATCGTGTCCCAGTAACGTCAGCTGGTCCTCGGTTGTGCCATTGGCTCTTTTCCTTCTGCTGACCCTCCGGGTTCCAGCACAGTCAGCTGGTCCTCGTTACTTTCATTGGCTCTTGTACCTTCTGCTACCCATCCGGGTTCCAGTACCGTCAGCTGGTTCTCCGCAGTGCCTTTGGCCTAGGTGCCTCCATGTCGGTATCCGAGTTCCAGCAACGTCTGCTGGTCCTTGGTAGTGCTTTGGAGCACAGGTACCTCCTGCTTAGTAACCGTGTCCCAGTAACGTCAGCTGGTCCTCGGTTGTGCCATTGGCTCTTTTCCTTCTGCTGACCCTCCGGGTTCCAGCACAGTCAGCTGGTCCTCGTTACTTTCATTGGCTCTTGTACCTTCTGCTAACCATCCGGGTTCCAGTACCGTCAGCTGGTTCTCCGCAGTGCCTTTGGCCTAGGTGCCTCCATGTCGGTATCCGAGTTCCAGCAACGTCTGCTGGTCCTTGGTAGTGCTTTGGAGCACAGGTACCTCCTGCTTAGTAACCGTGTCCCAGTAACGTCAGCTGGTCCTCGGTTGTGCCATTGGCTCTTTTCCTTCTGCTGACCCTCCGGGTTCCAGCACAGTCAGCTGGTCCTCGTTACTTTCATTGGCTCTTGTACCTTCTGCTACCCATCCGGGTTCCAGTACCGTCAGCTGGTTCTCCGCAGTGCCTTTGGCCTAGGTGCCTCCATGTCGGTATCCGAGTTCCAGCAACGTCTGCTGGTCCTTGGTAGTGCTTTGGAGCACAGGTACCTCCTGCTTAGTAACCGTGTCCCAGTAACGTCAGCTGGTCCTCGGTTGTGCCATTGGCTCTTTTCCTTCTGCTGACCCTCCGGGTTCCAGCACAGTCAGCTGGTCCTCGTTACTTCCATTGGCTTTTGTACCATCACCAACAGGACAAAGAAGGTTAAGACAAACTACAAGATACAGAACAAGAGACAGAAGAACAATAAGCAGAAGATCAAAAAGCAGAAGAACATTAAGTATAAGACCAAAATGAAGAGCAAAATATATGCTCTAAATTCTAAGCAGAAGAAGACTAAGCAGTGTATAGGGGTGAGTCCGTTCCTCCTCGTGGTGCCCCTGGAAAATGCCTGATGCTGCTGCAGGCTAAACTGAACGCGGACAAATACTGTTGTAATTAAAATCTTTCGTGACAGCAAGAACGGAAGGATGAAAATTCAGAGTTTTACAGATTACAAGTACAGGAATGTCTGTCACAAATAAGAATATGATGAAAAGGATGAATAGGAAGAAGATGAAGAAGTAGAATATGAAGAATAATAACTGTTTAATAAGAACAATATGAGTAATGTTAACAAAAAGATGAATAGCAAGAAGTTTTAGAAGAAGATAAAGAAGGTGAAGATGAAGAAAATTTGATGAAAAAGATGATGCTGCTGAAGATTATGAAGGAGAAAGTGTGTGAAAAGTTAAAAAGGTGAAAACCATGGAAGTTGTGAAACAGACATATTTGACAAAATAGAAAAAAGGTTAACAACATTGTGAATTTCTTCGTCAATCCGAACGTATTTCCTAAAAAAAAAAAATTAATGCTATTCCATTGGATTGGGTTAAACATCTATGCCTTTAATGTCTCCTCAACCTCCCCCAATACATTCTACATTACTCTTTGTTGTTTTCCTTCATGTACAATTAACCTTCAAGGCAAGAATGGGGGTTTTTTTATTTCGATATTTTGTTCCCATAGACTTACATGGGACTTCCGGTATCGGTATCGGGTATCGCCGATATTTTTTGTGTATCGGCGATACCATTCCGATTCCGATACTTTTGGATATCGGAAAGTATCGCTCAACTCTACTCCCGGGCTGTGAAATATAAAAAGAAAAAGACATTTTGTTTTGCATTAACAATAACATGAAACTCATCCCATCAGGGAGGTAAGGATTTCTTAAACGTTGCATTATGAACAATAGAAAATACAAAAGTATCAAAACGTCAAGACACTCAATAAATACACAGTATTCTTGTGAAGGACCCGCACCAAACCTTCAACGTGGGTCCTGGGTGGGCTGCAGGACATCTGGCTGCAGACCTCGCTCAGTGCCACACCACACGGGTTTTATGTTCAGAGGTAGTTGTGCTGAGGTTTATTGTAAAACCAATATAATGCACCGAAGCGCAACTATGTACAAAGATAAGTTCTGGGCTGGCACAGTCCTCAGCCTCTCAGTCCATGGCATAATAAAAGACACCTATTGATAACTTCTGAAACTCACATTATACTTCTCACGGTATTTACCCAACCAGGGTATCCTATATGTAAAACTATGCAATCAACATATTATTTTTTTTTAATTTCTCAAAATTCTTCAACTTTTCAAAATTTTCATTCTTGTACCCAGCCGGGTATTCTACTCCATATATAAAACTATGTAAACACTATACAAAGCAATAAAGTGCAAAACAGCAATTATCTCTTTTATCAAAAACTTTTTACATCTTCTTAGTTGCGGTAAACCCCTGTCTGGGTCCTACCGGTCTTCACATTTTCTTGCAGACTTCAATGACATTTTCCACCCCGGGGGCTGGAACAATGCGATGCTCCTTAGAATGCATGACAAACAGGTCGTGACCTGCTATCAGGGTTTGGGTCGCAACAGTTCTTGTGCGAACCTCTAGGGGCACTCCGGGTGCTTTCTCTTTGTGGGATGCCAATTGCGTCGCTGTTTGCGTAACAGGGGGCGATTCAGCTGTAACCGCAGTTTGCGATGTAGATTGGGTCGCAGGTCGCGATGTAGTAGGAGGACAAGGCAGTGAAGAGTATGCAGGCGGTGCTTCGAACTGCGAGGGACATTCAGGGGGCGATGCCGGGGCACGGCCTGGTGCAGCGGGAGCTCGAGACTGTGACGCGCTGGCAATGGTGACGTTACCTGCTTCGGGGACGGGTCACGGACGATTGTGACATTAAGGGCATACCATCCCTTCATACCCCAGTGCCGTGTGTAGGTGACTATGTCCCCATTAACCAGGTCCCTTCCCGTATGGCCTTGTGGTAGGTGGGACTCTACGTCGCGTCGGCTTACAAATACCCCTGGGTAAAGTCCCGGTTCCCGGATAAAACCCCAGCCCTTGCGGAACTGGAATTCGATGACGCACCCCTGACGTCGTGGTTCCCTCCGGGTACCTTTATCGCGGCGAACGATCTCCTTGTCCGCGATGAGCTCTGCATGCTGCCGCTGTCGGTTACGCTGTCTCTCTTGTTCTTCCTCCTGTCGGCGTTGCTGCTCCTCCTGACGTTGCTGCCACGCACTTTCCCATTTTACGGCATAGGCGACGTCATCAAGACGCTCCATCGCGTCCCAGTCGACCTCCGGCAGCGACGGACAGGATCCCTGCGGTGTCCCTACCGGGGAACAATCATCTGCTGCGGCCTCCTGGACGGGCGGGCGTTCCGGAACGCCCAGGACCTCCTCAACCTCCTTCGCCTCCACCGCTCCATCGGTGGGATCAGGGTCGGTACTTTTGGGGGTAGCCTCCAGTTGCTCCTTAGCCTTTGGCAGCAGAAATTTGGGCAATTCAAATCGCGGAGGGTCGTCGAAGGGAGAGAACACCGCATCCCACAGCCGCCGCTGTATCTGGGTACGCCGGCGTTTCTCAATCTCCTCCACGCCAGGTCGTTGCTGGATCATTTTCTTTAACCTTGCATTTTCTTCTCCAATCTCCAGCAAGGCTTGCTGCAGGTGCCGGACCACAAATGGCTCCGGTTCTAGTGGCAGCTTGGCTGGGGAACGGGGCCTGCCTTCCACCGCTTCCCTGCTCGGCTGCACACGTCCTGCCTCCATCATACTCCAAGTCCGTCTCCCGTACTTTTCCAGAACAGTCTGGTCTCTTCCGTGGAGGCGGGGTTTGCGTCTCCTCCTCTTCGCAGGGAAGGTGAAGAGGAGGTGGATTTCGTTTGCTGTAGGGCTGGATCGCATATTGTAATAACACTTGGAGAGGGCGGCCATTTCTTTCGCGCCACAGGGGGGTACACGCCCACGAAGATACGCCCACCTTCTTCACCAGCGCCTCAGGGCGCAAATATGGCGGCAAAGATGGCGGTATTTGGCGCCAAAAGTGCAAACAGTCCTCTTTCACTGAAACACTCCACAGGCACACAGGGCTCACAATTCTGCAAGTTTCGGATCCTGTTCGTGACGCCAAGTTGTGTTGACCCGCACCACAATTGTGGGTTTCCAGGGATATGGGATACTCGGAGCAGAGCCTGTAGATTTCTATGGGGAATGTCACTGGTAGCGTGGCTCGGTCCGTGTCCCTGGCGGTCAGGCGTTAAAGGGGGGAATTATTTACAGGGGATTTAGTAGATAACAGTTCGTGACGCCACCTGTAGTTGTCTGATCACTAAGACCAGCGCTGCAGTAGATCTCTGAGGGGATGTTGTGGCAGCTAGATGACGGGTCCCCCACAGGTGGGACTGGTCCCTCAAAGTCTATGGAATTAATGATGTCGGGTGCAGATAAATGAATCAGTCTCACACCATCCAGCGTCTTTCCATACCTTTTACTTGTCAGATGTTTAGGCAGGTCCCAGGGAGGCTGGTCGGGTGGAGGATGTGCTTCGAGATAACAGCTGAACAGGTTAGGGGCCTCCTTTACTTCCAATATGATGAGTCCAACTAGCATAGAGCTAAGTTCACTCCGAATACTCCAGCTAACTCCATAGCTGTACTGCCCGGTCAGCATTGTGGTCGAAGTCTTCCAAATAATGTGAGAGAGCTGAGTTCCTACTGTTGTCCTGCATCGACTCAAGGTTCCCACTCTCCCTGACTTCAGTTACGTACCGACACTCCAAGGGCTGCTTTCTGCGACCTAAGGTCCAGTAAGACTCTGGTTTTCCTGTCACCACGCCTGAAGCTGTAGCGACACTTCGGTCCCCAGTGACCGGTTAATTTGTGCAGGTATCCTATACCTAAGGCACTTCTCTGTTTCTTCCACTGCGCCCTTCGCCCTGTTCGCGCTTTTAGCATAAGCACTCCACACTTCCTAAGGTAATACAAGTTAGTCCTTTCTTGCTTCTTCCTTGGAGCTCGCTACAGATTCTCAGTATTCTTCTAGTTCAGGAGCACGTCGACTGAACTTCACTGTCCTTGGGACAGGAGACTGAAGTTTCTGCTGCTAACTCTTCTTTCTCCAGACTGTCTGTCTGACTTTAGCTCACACAGAGCTCTGACAGGAAATGCAAACTGATCTCCTCTCCTCCTGCACAGACTGCACACTGGTGGGAACTGACTGGACTGACCTGTCCGACGACAGGAAACTGACTGACTCACTCTGCTGTATGTCACTAGCTTATGTACCCTATGGGTGTGTCCAAATGTGTGATGGAGTGAATGGATATCGAGCATTAAACTGTTACCTCTCCGCACATCCTCCAGGGTACTGTGTGCCTTACACACAGGGCTACACAAGTGCAGCCCCCCTACATCTCCTCCCTCATTTCTATCTATCGCCCTGCCCGTCCTCTCCACAGTGCAGCACCCCCCTACATCTCCTCCCTCATTTCTATCTATCACCCTGCCCGTCCTCTCCACAGTGCAGCCCCTCTACATCTCCTCCCTCATTTCTATCTATCCCCCTGCCCGTCCTCTCCACAGTGCAGCACCCCCCTACATCTCCTCCCTCATTTCTATCACCCTGCCCGTCCTCTCCACAGTGCAGCACCCCCCTACATCTCCTCCCTCATTTCTGTCTATCACCCTACCCGTCCTCTCCACAGTGCAGCACCCCTACATCTCCTCCCTCATTTCTATCTATCACACTGCCTGTCCTCTCCACAGTGCAGCACCCCTACATCTCCTCCCTCATTTCTATCTATCACCCTGCCCATCCTCTCCACAGTGTGTGTCGACCCGCCACCACAATTGTGGGTTACCAGGGCAATGGGGTACTCAGAGCCGAGCCCATGGAAGTCTATGGGGTTGTCACAGGTAGCGGTGGCTCGGTCTGTGGCCCTGGCGGTCTGGCGTATGTTGGGGGAATATTTACAGGGGATGGATATATTTACAGATCGTGACGCCACCTGTAGTCTTCTGGTAATTTATACCAGCGCTGCTGTAGAGCTCTGAGGGGATGGTGAGGCAGCTAGATGTCGGGTCCCCTACAGGTGGGACTCTTCCCTCAGGTCGATGGTTAAGGCAGGGTTGTGCAGGCATGCAAGTAAATAACTCAGTCTCACACGGTCAGCGTCTTTCCATACCTTTACTTGTAAGATGGTAAGGCAGGTCCCAGGGAGGCTGATCCAAGGAGAGTGTATTTCGAGATAGCAGCTGGACAAGTTAGGGGCCTCCTTTACTTTCACAACGATGAGTACAACCACCATGAAGCGTAGTTCCCTCTATAACTCCAGCTATTCCATAGCTGTACTGCCCAGTCAGTTTTGTGGTCGGAGCCTTCCTGTGAGAGAGCTGAATTCCTATCTTGCTGATCAGGCTCAAAGTCTTCACTCCCCCTGACCCCAGTTACGTACCGACTATTTAGGGGCTGCTTTCCGCGACCTAAGGTCCGATAAGCCTCTGGTTTTCTTACCACTAAGCGTGAAGCTTTAGTGATCCTTCGGTCCCAGTGACCGGTTACAATGTGCAGGTATCCTATACCTATGGCACTTCTCTGTTCTCTTCCACTGTGCCTTTCGCCTTGTCCTCGCTTGTAGCATAAACACTCACACTTGCAAAAAGTCATGTAATCACTCCCTTCTTCTCTTCCTTCAGAGTTAGTTACCAGACTCTCAGTTATCCACTAGGCAGGAGCACGTCTCTGAACCTTTCACTGTCCTTGGGACAGGAGACTGAAGTATATCTGTACTAAACTCTTCTTTCTTTGTCAATGTCTTCAAGTGAGGTACAGCTCTGACCAGGCTGAGGTGATCTATATCTCGCCCTTACTGGCCTCCACTTGCTGAACTGCTGATAGAACCCGGCTGGACTGCTTCCTCCCTCCAAGTCCCAGCTAGACTCCACACGTCTGCTCTGTCCGAAGACAGGAAACTGACTACACTAATCACTCAACGAATACACACTGACCACTCCCTCACAAGTGACTACACTACCCTAAGGGTGTGTCTAGTGTATGTTGAGTGAATGGGTATTGAGCATTAAACTGCTATCTCTCCACACATCCTCCAGGGTACTGCGTGTGCCTAACACCAGGGCTACACAAGTGCAGCCCCCCTACATCTCCTCCCTCATTTCTATCTATCACCTGCCCGTCCTCTCCACAGTGCAGCACCCCTACATCTCCTCCCTCATTTCTATCTTCACCTCCCTCTCTCCACAGTGCAGCACCCCCTACATCTCCTCCCTCATTTCTATCTATCACCTCCGTCCTCTCCACAGTGCAGCACCCCTACATCTCCTCCCTCATTTCTATCTATCACCTACCGTCCTCTCCACAGTGCAGCACCCCCTACATCTCCTCCCTCATTTCTATCTATCACCTACCGTCCTCTCCACAGTGCAGCACCCCCTACATTCCTCCCTCATTTCTATCACCCTACCTGTCCTCTCCACAGTGCAGCACCCCCCTACATCTCCTCCTCATTTCTATCACCCTGCCCGTCCTCTCCACAGTGCAGCCCCCCCTACATTCTCCTCCTCATTTCTATCTATCACCTGCCCGTCCTCTCCCAGTGCAGCACCCCTACTTCTCCCTCATTTCTATCTATCACCTGCCTCCTCTCCACAGTGCAGCACCCCCCTACATCTCCTCCTCATTTCTATCTATCACCTACCCGTCCTCTCCACAGTGCAGCACCCCCTACATCTCCTCCCTCATTTCTATCACCTACCCTTTCTCTCCACAGTGCAGCACCCCCTACATCTCTCCCTCATTTCTATCTACCCTCCCATCCTCTCCACAGTGCAGCACCCCCTACATCTCCTCCCTCATTTCTATCACCCTACCCGTCTCTCCACAGTGCAGCACCCCTACATCTCCTCCTCATTTCTATCTATCACCTACCCGTCCTCTCCACAGTGCAGCACCCCCCTACATCTCCTCCCTCATTCTATCTATCACCCTCCGTCTCTCCACAGTGCAGCACCCCCTACATCTCCTCCCTCATTTCTATCACCCTACCCGTCTCTCCACAGTGCAGCACCCCCTACATCTCCTCCCTCATTTCTTTCACCCTGCCCGTCCTCTCCACAGTGCAGCACCCCCTACATCTCCTCCCTCATTTCTATCTACCCTACCCGTCTCTCCACAGTGCAGCACCCCCCTACATCTCCTCCCTCATTTCTATTCTATCACCTACCCGTCTCTCCACAGTGCAGCACCCCCTACATCTCCTCCCTCATTTCTATCTATCACCCTGCCCGTCCTCTCCACAGTGCAGCACCCCCTACATCTCCTCCCTCATTTCTATCTATCACCTACCCGTCCTCTCCACAGTGCAGCACCCCCCTACATCTCCTCCCTCATTTCTTATCACCTACCGTCTCTCCACAGTGCAGCACCCCCTACATCTCCTCCCTCATTTCTATCACCCTACCCGTCCTCTCCACAGTGCAGCACCCCCTACATCTCCTCCCTCATTTCTTTCACCCTGCCCGTCCTCTCCACAGTGCAGCACCCCTACATTCCTCCCTCATTTTCTATCACCCTACCGTCTCTCCACAGTGCAGCACCCCCCTACATCTCCTCCCTCATTTCTTTTCACCTGCCCGTCCTCTCCACAGTGCAGCACCCCCTACATCTCCTCCCTCATTTCTTTCACCCTGCCCGTCCTCTCCAAGTGCAGCACCCCCCTACATCTCCTCCATTTCTTTCACCTGCCCGTCCTCTCCACAGTGCAGCACCCCCTTTTTTTTTTTTTTTTTTTTTTTTTTTTTTTTTTTTTTTTCCTCTCCACAGTGCAGCCCCCTACATCTCCTCCCTCATTTCTATCTATCACCTGCCCGTCCTCTCCACAGTGCAGCACCCCCTACATCTCCTCCCTCATTTCTATCTATCACCTGCCCGTCCTCTCCACAGTGCAGCACCCCCTACATCTCCTCCCTCATTTTCTATCACCTCCGTCCTCTCCACAGTGCAGCCCCCCTACATCTCCTCCCTCATTTCTATCTATCACCTGCCGTCCTCTCCACAGTGCAGCCCCCCTACATCTCCTCCCTCATTTCTATCTATCACCTACCCGTCCTCTCCACAGTGCAGCACCCCCTACATCTCCTCCCTCATTTCTATCTATCACCTGCCCGTCCTCTCCACAGTGCAGCACCCCCTACATCTCCTCCCTCATTCATCCACCAGCCCGTCCTCTCCACAGTGCAGCACCCCCTACATCTCCTCCCTCATTTCTTCTATCACCCTACCCGTCCTCTCCACAGTGCAGCACCCCCCTACATCTCCTCCCTCATTTATCTATCACCTGCCGTCCTCTCCACAGTGCAGCACCCCCCTACTTCTCCTCCCTCATTTCTATCTATCACCCTGCCCGTCCTCTCCACAGTGCAGCACCCCCTACATCTCCTCCCTCATTTCTATCTATCACCCGACCCGTCCCTCCACAGTGCAGCACCCCCTACATCTCCTCCCTCATTTCTTCTATCACCTACCCGTCCTCTCCACAGTGCAGCACCCCCTACATCTCCTCCCTCATTTCTATCTATCACCTACCGTCCTCTCCACAGTGCAGCACCCCCTACATCTCCTCCCTCATTTCTATCACACCTCCCGTCCTCTCCACAGTGCAGCACCCCCTACATCTCCCTCCCTCATTTCTATCTTCACCTCCCGTCCCTCTCACAGTGCAGCCACCCCCCTACATCTCCTCCCTCATTTCTATCTATCACCTGCCCGTCCTCTCCACAGTGCAGCACCCCCTACATCTCCTCCCTCATTTCTATCTATCACCTGCCGTCCTCTCCACAGTGCGCCCCCCTACATCTCCTCCCTCATTTCTTCATCCCTACCTTCCTCTCCACAGTGCAGCACCCCCCTACATCTCCTCCCTCATTTCTATCTACTACCTCTTCCTCTCCACAGTGCAGCCCCCTACATCTCCTCCCTCATTTCTATCTATCACCTGCCCGTCCTCTCCACAGTGCAGCCCCCCTACATCTCCTCCCTCATTTCTATCTATCACCCTGCCCGTCCTCTCCACAGTGCAGCACCCCCTACATCTCCTCCCTCATTTCTATCTATCCCTGCCCGTCCTCTCCACAGTGCAGCACCCCCCTACATCTCCTCCCTCATTTCTATCTATCACCTACCCTCCTCTCCACAGTGCAGCACCCCCTACATCTCCTCCCTCATTTCTATCACCCTACCGTTCTCTCCACAGTGCAGCACCCCCTACATCTCCTCCTCATTTCTATCACCTGCCCGTCCTCTCCACAGTGCAGCCCCCCTACATCTCCTCCCTCATTTCTATCACCCTGCCCGTCCTCTCCACAGTGCAGCACCCCCTACATCTCCTCCCTCATTTCTATCTATCACCTCCCGTCCTCTCCACAGTGCAGCACCCCCTACATCTCCTCCCTCATTTCTATCTATCACCTACCCGTCCTCTCCACAGTGCAGCACCCCCCTACATCTCCTCCCTCATTTCTATCACCCTCCCGTTCTCTCCACAGTGCAGCACCCCTAATCTCCTCCTCATTTCTTTCACCCTGCCCGTCCTCTCCACAGTGCAGCACCCCCCTACATCTCCCTCATTTCTATCACCTACCCTCTCCACAGTGCAGCACCCCCCTACATCTCCTCCCTCATTTTCTATCACCTACCCATCTCTCCACAGTGCAGCACCCCTACATCTCCTCCCTCATTTCTATCTATCACCTGCCCGTCCTCTCCACAGTGCAGCACCCCCCTACATCTCCTCCCTCATTTCTATCACCTACCCGTCCTCTCCACAGTGCAGCACCCCCCTACATCTCCTCCCTCATTTCTATCACCTACCGTTCTCTCCACAGTGCAGCACCCCCCTACATCTCCTCCCTCATTTCTTTCACCCTGCCCGTCCTCTCCACAGTGCAGCACCCCCCTACATCTCCTCCCTCATTTCTTTACCCTGCCCGTCCTCTCCACAGTGCAGCACCCCCTACATCTCCTCCCTCATTCTTTCACCCTGCCCGTCCTCTCCACAGTGCAGCACCCCCTACATCTCCTCCCTCATTTCTATCTATCACCTGCCGTCCTCTCCACAGTGCAGCCCCCCTACATCTCCTCCTCATTTCTTTCACCTGCCCGTCCTCTCCACAGTGCAGCACCCCCTACATCTCCTCCCTCATTTCTTTCACCTCCCGTCCTCTCCACAGTGCACCCCCCCTACATCTCCTCCCTCATTTCTATCTACCCTGCCCGTCCTCTCCACAGTGCAGCCCCCTACATCTCCTCCCTCATTTCTATCTATCACCTGCCCGTCCTCTCCACAGTGCAGCACCCCCTACATCTCCTCCCTCATTTCTATCTATCACCTCCCGTCCTCTCCACAGTGCAGCCCCCCTACATCTCCTCCCTCATTCTCTATCACCCTGCCCGTCTCTCCACAGTGCAGCACCCCCCTACATCTCCTCCCTCATTTCTTCTATCACCTGCCCGTCCTCTCCACAGTGCAGCACCCCCTACATCTCCTCCCTCATTTCTATTATCCCTACCCTCTCTCCACAGTGCAGCACCCCCCTACATCTCCTCCCTCATTTCTATCACCCTACCGTCTCTCCACAGTGCAGCACCCCTACATCTCCTCCTCATTTCTATCTATCACCTACCCGTCCTCTCCACAGTGCAGCACCCCCCTACATCTCCTCCCTCATTTCTATCTATCACCTACCCGTCTCTCCACAGTGCAGCACCCCCCTACATCTCCTCCCTCATTTCTATCACCCTACCCGTTCTCTCCACAGTGCAGCACCCCCCTACATCTCCTCCCTCATTTCTATCACCCTACCCGTTCTCTCCACAGTGCAGCACCCCCCTACATCTCCTCCCTCATTTCTTTCACCCTGCCCGTCCTCTCCACAGTGCAGCACCCCCCTACATCTCCTCCCTCATTTCTATCACCCTACCCGTTCTCTCCACAGTGCAGCACCCCCCTACATCTCCTCCCTCATTTCTTTCACCCTGCCCGTCCTCTCCACAGTGCAGCACCCCCCTACATCTCCTCCCTCATTTCTTTCACCCTGCCCGTCCTCTCCACAGTGCAGCACCCCCCTACATCTCCTCCCTCATTTCTTTCACCCTGCCCGTCCTCTCCACAGTGCAGCACCCCCCTACATCTCCTCCCTCATTTCTATCTATCGGCCTAACCGACTGCTGCGCTCTGCAAACGACTTTCGACTAACCTCTGCACTAATCCGTACCTCCCACTCCCGACTCCAAGACTTCTCCCACGCTGCGCCAATCCTCTGGAATGCTCTACCCCAAGAAATTAGGACTATATACAATTTGCATGGTTTCAGGCGCTCCCTCAAAACACATTTGTTCAGAGCGGCCTATCACATTCACTAACCAAAGTCATTCTATGTGTAAGTGTGTGTGTGTAGCCCATTCACTATCTCCATCCATCCCTCACTCCCTCAAGATGGCTGGACCATCATTGTAAATGCACCATTGTATATACACACCTGTACTTTGTATCTCCCCCACCTCATTGTTGATTGTAAGCTCTCACGAGCAGGGGCGGCTGATTGTGCTTTAATTATTGTATTAACGTTGTTACTTATGACTTGTGTTTTGAAACTGTTAAACTGTAAAGCGCTGCGGAATATGATGGCGCTATATAAATAAAGATTATTATTATTATTATTATTTTCTGTCCCCTCTTTCTTTCTCTCTCTGTTTCTTTCTTTTTCTCTATGTCTCTCTGTTCTTTCTTTCCCCTCTTTCTTTCTCTCTGTTCTTTTTTTCTTTCTCTCTTTCTGTTCTTTCTTTCTTTCTTTCTCTCTGTTCTTTCTTTCCCTTTCTTTCTCTTTCTATTCTTTCTTTCTTTCTTTTTCTCTCTGTTCTTTCTTTCCCCCTCTGTCTTTCTTTCTCTCTCCCTCTCTGTTCTTTCTTTCTTTCTCTGTTCTTTCTTTCCCCTCTTTCTTTCTCTCTCCCTCTCTGTTCTTTCTTTCTCTCTGTTCTTTCTTTCCCCTCTTTCTTCTTTCTTTCTTTCTCTGTTCTTTCTATCCCCTCTTTCTTTCTCTCTGTTCTTTCTTTCCCATCTTTCTTTCTTTCTCTCTCTTCTTGCTTTCCCTTTTCTTTCTTTCTTTCTCTCTCTCCTCTTTCTCTCTCTATTCTTTCTTTCTTTCTCTGTTCTTTCTTTCCCCTCTTTCTTTTTTCTCTGTTCTTTTTTTCTGTTCCCTCTTTCTTTCTCTCTCTGTTCTTTCTTTCCCGTCTTTCTTTCTTTCTCTCTGTTCTTTCTTTCCCCTCTTTCTTTCTTTCTTTCTCTCTTTGTTCTTTCTTTCCCCTATTTCTTTTTTTCTCTGTTCTTTCTTTCTCTCTGTTCTTTCTTTCCCGTCTTTTTTTTCTTTCTCTCTCTGTTCTTTCTTTCCCCTCTTTCTTTCTCCCTCCCTCTCTGTTCTTTCTTTCTCCTCCCTCTCTGTTCTTTCTTTCTTTGTCTCTGTTCTTTCTTTCCCCTCTTTGTTTTTTTTTCTCTGTTCTTTCTCTTCTCTTTCTTTGTTTATTTCTTTCTCTCTCTCCTTTCTCTCTGTTTTTTTTTCTCTCTCTGTTCTTTCTTTTACTCAGTACCAGTCACTGTGCACTCAGTACCAGTCAGTGTGATCAGCAGGGCTAAATGGGTGTGGTCGGGGCGTGGACATGGGTGTGACTATTTGTGAAATGGGTGTGGTCGGGGCGTGGACATGGGTGTGACTAGTTGTGAAATGGTTGTGGTCGGGGCGTGGCCTAAAACTTGCCCCTCCTCTTATATCGCTCCAGCACTGTTATAATCTCCGGTTTGCGTTGTCACTGTGACTCAGGCTGCGGACAGTGTGACATGTCGGGACTCGCCTGGGGAGGAATGATCACCAGTGACTGAACCTGCCCTGCAGCCGGAGAGGCACATAGCACAAGCTGCACCCTGATTACAGGGGAGCTCCTCCTCCTGCAGGCAATAGACACCGGGGCCCGGGGCCCTCCATCCACCACTGACACCTGATGGCATATCTGTATATATAAATGTCAGGGACCTCGAGTCTCCAGTGATCACAGAGCTCAGGACGAAGAGACCCAAAGATATTCGGCTTTATGCTACTGTCTGCTGAGCCGTGTATCTAATCCTCTCCTGTGTGATACTGACTGCTGAGCCGTGTATCTAATCCTCTCCTGTGTGATACTGACTGCTGAGCCGTGTATCTAATCCTCTCCTGTGTGATACTGACTGCTGAGCCGTGTATCTAATCCTCTCCTGTGTGATACTGACTGCTGAGCCGTGTATCTAATCCTCTCCTGTGTGATACTGACTGCTGAGCCGTGTATCTAATCCTATCCTGTGTGATACTGACTGCTGAGCTGTGTATCTAATCCTCTCCTGTGTGATACTGTCTGCTGAGCCGTGTATCTAATCCTCTCCTGTGTGATACTGACTGCTGAGCCGTGTATCTAATCCTCTCCTGTGTGATACTGTCTGCTGAGCCGTGTATCTAATCCTCTCCTGTGTGATACTGACTGCTGAGCCGTGTATCTAATCCTCTCCTGTGTGATACTGACTGCTGAGCCGTGTATCTAATCCTCTCCTGTGTGATACTGACTGCTGAGCCGTGTATCTAATCCTCTCCTGTGTGATACTGACTGCTGAGCCGTGTATCTAATCCTATCCTGTGTGATACTGACTGCTGAGCTGTGTATCTAATCCTCTCCTGTGTGATACTGTCTGCTGAGCCGTGTATCTAATCCTCTCCTGTGTGATACTGACTGCTGAGCCGTGTATCTAATCCTCTCCTGTGTGATACTGACTGCTGAGCCGTGTATCTAATCCTCTCCTGTGTGATACTGACTGCTGAGCCGTGTATCTAATCCTATCCTGTGTGATACTGACTGCTGAGCTGTGTATCTAATCCTCTCCTGTGTGATACTGTCTGCTGAGCCGTGTATCTAATCCTGTCCTGTGTGATACTGACTGCTGAGCTGTGTATCTAATCCTATCCTGTGTGATACTGTCTGCTGAGCCTTGTATCTAATCCTGTCCTGTGTGATACTGTCTGCTGAGCCGTGTATCTAATCCTATCCTGTGTGATACTGACTGCTGAGCTGTGTATCTAATCCTCTCCTGTGTGATACTGTCTGCTGAGCCGTGTATCTAATCCTCTCCTGTGTGATACTGACTGCTGAGCCGTGTATCTAATCCTGTCCTGTGTGATACTGTCTGCTGAGCTGTGTATCTAATCCTCTCCTGTGTGATACTGACTGCTGAGCCGTGTATCTAATCCTGTCCTGTGTGATACTGTCTGCTGAGCTGTGTATCTAATCCTCTCCTGTGTGATACAGTCTGCTGAGCCGTGTATCTAATCCTCTCCTGTGTGATACTAACTGCTGAGCCGTGTATCTAATCCTGTCCTGTGTGATACTGACTGCTGAGCCGTGTATCTAATCCTATCCTGTGTGATACTGACTGCTGAGCCGTGTATCTAATCCTATCCTGTGTGATCCTGTCTGCTGAGCCGTGTATCTAATCCTGTCCTGTGTGATACTGTCTGCTGAGCCGTGTATCTAATCCTCTCCTGTGTGATACTGACTGCTGAGCTGTGTATCTAATCCTGTCCTGTGTGATACTGACTGCTGAGCCTTGTATCTAATCCTGTCCTGTGTGATACTGTCTGCTGAGCCGTGTATCTAATCCTCTCCTGTGTGATACTGACTGCTGAGCTGTGTATCTAATCCTGTCCTGTGTGATACTGACTGCTGAGCCGTGTATCTAATCCTCTCCTGTGTGATACTGACTGCTGAGCCGTGTATCTAATCCTCTCCTGTGTGATACTGTCTGCTGAGCCGTGTATCTAATCCTGTCCTGTGTGATACTGTCTGCTGAGCCGTGTATCTAATCCTCTCCTGTGTGATACTGACTGCTGAGCTGTGTATCTAATCCTGTCCTGTGTGATACTGACTGCTGAGCCGTGTATCTAATCCTCTCCTGTGTGATACTGTCTGCTGAGCTGTGTATCTAATCCTATCCTGTGTGATACTGTCTGCTGAGCTGTGTATCTAATCCTCTCCTGTGTGATACTGACTGCTGAGCTGTGTATCTAATCCTGTCCTGTGTGATACTGTCTGCTGAGCCGTGTATCTAATCCTATCCTGTGTGATACTGACTGCTGAGCCGTATATCTAATCCTCTCCTGTGTGATACTGACTGCTGAGCCGTGTATCTAATCCTCTCCTGTGTGATACTGACTGCTGAGCTGTGTATCTAATACTATCCTGTGTGATACTGTCTGCTGAGCCGTGTATCTAATCCTCTCCTGTGTGATACTGACTGCTGAGCTGTGTATCTAATCCTGTCCTGTGTGATACTGTCTGCTGAGCCGTGTATCTAATCCTATCCTGTGTGATACTGACTGCTGAGCCGTATATCTAATCCTCTCCTGTGTGATACTGACTGCTGAGCCGTGTATCTAATCCTCTCCTGTGTGATACTGACTGCTGAGCTGTGTATCTAATCCTCTCCTGTGTGATACTGTCTGCTGAGCCGTGTATCTAATCCTCTCCTGTGTGATACTGACTGCTGAGCCGTATATCTAATCCTCTCCTGTGTGATACTGACTGCTGAGCCGTGTATCTAATCCTCTCCTGTGTGATACTGACTGCTGAGCTGTGTATCTAATACTATCCTGTGTGATACTGACTGCTGAGCCGTGTATCTAATCCTATCCTGTGTGATACTGTCTGCTGAGCTGTGTATCTAATCCTCTCCTGTGTGATACTGACTGCTGAGCCGTGTATCTAATCCTCTCCTGTGTGATACTGACTGCTGAGCCGTGTATCTAATCCTATCCTGTGTGATACTGACTGCTGAGCCGTGTATCTAATCCTCTCCTGTGTGATACTGACTGCTGAGCTGTGTATCTAATACTATCCTGTGTGATACTGTCTGCTGAGCCGTGTATCTAATCCTGTCCTGTGTGATACTGTCTGCTGAGCCGTGTATCTAATCCTATCCTGTGTGATACTGTCTGCTGAGCTGTGTATCTAATCCTCTCCTGTGTGATACTGACTGCTGAGCCGTGTATCTAATCCTCTCCTGTGTGATACTGACTGCTGAGCCGTGTATCTAATCCTGTCCTGTGTGATACTGTCTGCTGAGCCGTGTATCTAATCCTATCCTGTGTGATACTGTCTGCTGAGCCGTGTATCTAATCCTCTCCTGTGTGATCCTGTCTGCTGAGCCGTGTATCTAATCCTGTCCTGTGTGATACTGTGAGGTGACGTTGAGTCTCAGTGTTTACACTCGGTGGTGGATACATTGTATCACTGGGGCCTGGAATGTCGGGAATGGCCGGAGAATCAGCGCTGGGTGTGAGAGTGTGAGGCGGAACCTGCTGTCACCCCCGGGCACAGAGACTGCAGAGGAAGTCAGGAGAGAAGAGACAGCAGGGGAGAAGAGGGAAGAGACAGCAGGGGAAGTCAGGAGAGAAGAGACAGCAGGGGAGAAGAGGGAAGAGACAGCAGGGGAAGTCAGGAGAGAAGAGACAGCAGGGGAGAAGAGACAGCAGGGGAGAAGAGGGAAGAGACAGCAGGGGAGAAGAGGGAAGAGACAGCAGGGGAGAAGAGAGAAGAGACAGCAGGGGAGAAGAGGGAAGAGACAGCAGAGGAAGTCAGGAGAGAAGAGACAGCAGGGGAGAAGAGGGAAGAGACAGCAGGGGAAGTCAGGAGAGAAGAGACAGCAGGGGAGAAGAGACAGCAGGGGAGAAGAGGGAAGAGACAGCAGGGGGAGAGGGAAGAGACAGCAGGGGAGAAGAGAGAAGAGACAGCAGGGGAGAAGAGGGAAGAGACAGCAGGGGAGAAGAGAGAAGAGACAGCAGGGGAGAAGAGGGAAGAGACAGCAGGGGAGAAGAGGGAAGAGACAGCAGGGGAGAAGAGGGAAGAGAGTGCAGGATAGAAGAGACAGCAGGGGAAGACAGGGGAGAAGAGAGAAGAGACAGCAGGGGAAGTCCGGAGAGTGCAGGGGAGAGAGGAGAGTGCAGGATAGAAGAGACAGAGAAGAGAGAGTGCAGGAGAGAGTGCAGGAGAGAGTGCAGGGGACAGTGTGAGACGGGGTCAGAGTGCAGGAGAAACATCCGAGGGTCCTAGAAGAGAGCTGGAGTAAAGGAAGTATGAGAACACTGAAGAGAGTGCAGACTAAGTGTATAACAGGAGGTGGAGAGACAGCATTATAGTGTGTGACACCTGAGAGTGCCGTCCGCTGTGTGAAGAGACCGCTCCATGTGGATCACAATGTAAAAGAAGAGACTGCAGCGAATCCAGAAGCCAGAGAGGAGGATGGACCCCGAGTGACTGCAGCCCCCACAGGTGACGGCCCCGCACTATACTTCTCTCCATTTAATGTCTATAGTGCTGCCCAGTTATACAGACATGGCACCCCAATACCTGCTACACCCCAGATATAAGAACCCTGCTCCCCAATACCTGCTACACCCCAGATATAAGAACCCTGCACCCCAATACCTGCTTCACCCCAGATATAAGAACCCTGCTCCCCAATACCTGCTACACCCCAGATATAAGAACCCTGCTCCCCAATACCTGCTTCACCCCAGATATAAGAACCCTGCTCTCCAATACCTGCTACACCCCAGATATAAGAACCCTGCTCCCCAATACCTGCTACACCCCAGATATCAGAACCCTGCTCCCCAATACCTGCTACACCCCAGATATAAGAACCCTGCACCCCAATACCTGCTTCACCCCAGATATAAGAACCCTGCTCCCCAATACCTGCTACACCCCAGATATAAGAACCCTGCTCCCCAATACCTGCTACACCCCAGATATCAGAACCCTGCTCCCCAATACCTGCTACACCCCAGATATCAGAACCCTGCTCCCCAATACCTGCTACACCCCAGATATAAGAACCCTGCTCCCCAATACCTGCTACACCCCAGATATAAGAACCCTTCTCCCCAATACCTGCTACACCCCAGATATAAGAACCCTGCTCCCCAATACCTGCTACACCCCAGATATAAGAACCCTGCACCCCAATACCTGCTACACCCCAGATATAAGAACCCTGCTCCCCAATACCTGCTACACCCCAGATATAAGAACCCTGCACCCCAATACCTGCTACACCCAGATATAAGAACCCTGCTCCCCAATACCTGCTACACCCCAGATATAAGAACCCTGCTCCCCAATACCTGCTACACCCCAGATATACCAGATATAAGAACCCTGCTCCCCAATACCTGCTACACCCCAGATATAAGAACCCTGCTCCCCAATACCTGCTATACCCCAGATATACCAGATATAAGAACCCTGCTCCCCAATACCTGCTACACCCCAGATATAAGAACCCTGCTCCCCAATACCTGCTACACCCCAGATATACCAGATATAAGAACCCTGCTCCCCAATACCTGCTACACCCCAGATATAAGAACCCTGCTCCCCAATACCTGCTACACCCCAGATATAAGAACCCTGCACCCCAATACCTGCTTCACCCCAGATATAAGAACCCTGCACCCAGTGTCGGACTGGCCCACCGGAGAACCGGAGGATTCTCCGGTGGGCCCTGGCATCTGGGGGGCCCTGGCACCTGCTGGCATACAGGGGCCAGTTGCCTAGGGCCCCGCTGCTCCAGGGGCCCCCAGCAGATGGCGTGTCGCTAATAGCGGCACACCACGCAGCTGCCATGGGGGCCCGTGCCAGCGGAGCAGCAGCGGGTGACAGGAGGCAGGAGCCCCTGTCCCCGCTGCTAAAGAGAAATGAATATTCACTGCTTCCCACGCCCACGTGGGCGTGGGAAGCAGTGAATATCATTACTTACCTGTCACCCGCTCCACCGCTGAGCGCCGCTGTCCTCGCTTCCTCTCTTGCTGCGATGTTCAGGCAGAGGGTGCGATGACATCATTAGTGAGCGCCGCGCCCCCTGCCTGAGCATTCACTGCCGGAGGACCGAAGACAGCGGCGCTCAGCAGTGGACCCGGTGACAGGTAAATATCACAGGTGCCGGGGCCCTGAGCCAGCGGAGACACCGGCACCTGTCACCCATAGCGCGCCGGTGTCCCCGCCTGCTCAGGACACCAGCACCTGGCCCCCAGCGATGAGAGGTGAGTATGTCTTTTTTTTTGTTGTTGTTGCAGCATCTATGGGGGCATAATCTGTAGAGCATCTATGGGGGCATAATCTGTGGAGCATCTATGGGGGCATAATCTGTGGAGCATCTATGGGGGCATAATCTGTGGAGCATTTATGGGGGCATAATCTGTGGAGCATCTATGGGGGCACAATCTATGGGGGCATAATCTGTGGAGCATCTATGGGGGCATAATCTATGGGGGCATAATCTGTGGAGCATCTATGGGGGCACAATCTATGGGGGCATAATACATGGGCAGCATATGGGGCACAATCTATGGAGCATCTATGGGGGCACAATCTATGGAGCATCTATGGGGGCACAATCTATGGAGCATCTTGTGGGGCATAATCTATGGAGCATCTATGGGGGCACAATCTATGGAGCATCTTGTGGGGCATAATACATGGGGCAGCATATGGGGCATAATCTCATTTTCCACCCTAGGCTTATACTCGAGTCGATAAGTTTTCCCAGTTTTTTGTGGCAAAATTAGGGGGGTCGGCTTATACTCGAGTATATATGGTATCTATCTATATCTATCTATATATATATAGCATTATACCCTATGAGGGGGGGCAGCATTATACCCTATGAGGGGGGCAGCATTATCCTCTATGAGGGGGGCAGCATTATCCTCTATGAGGGGGGCTGCTTTTAATCTATGAGGGAGGCTACCCCAACTCCTGCTACATAATTAAGACATGTACTACCTTATATTATACCCTGATATTAGTGTGTTTTACTGCACAATTGGTGTCTTGTATTTATTTCTATGTAGCTACATAGTGGGCCCCAAGAATGATTTTCTCTGGTGGGCCCAAGGTGTTCCAGTCTGACGCTGCCTGCACCCCAATACCTGCTACACCCCAGATATAAAAACCCTGCACCCCAATACCTGCTACACCCCAGATATAAGAACCCTGCTCCCCAATATCTGCTACACCCCAGATATAAGAACCCTGCTCCCCAATATCTGCTTCACCCCAGATATAAGAACCCTGCTCCCCAATACCTGCTTCACCCCAGATATAAGAACCCTGCGCCCCAATACCTGCTTCACCCCAGATATAAGAACCCTGCTCCGCAATATCTGCTACACCCCAGATATAAGAACCCTGCTCCCCAATATCTGCTTCACCCCAGATATAAGAACCCTGTACCCCAATACCTGCTACACCCTGATATAAGAACCCTGCACCCCAATACCTGCTACACCCCTGATATAAGAACCCTGCTTCCCAATACCTGCTTCACCACAGATATAAGAACCCTGCACCCCAATACCTGCTACACCCCAGATATAAGAACCCTGCTCCCCAATACCTGCTACACCCCAGATATAAGAACCTTGCACCCCAATACCTGCTACACCCCAGATATAAGAACCCTGCTCCCCAATACCTGCTACACCCCAGATATAAGAACCCTGCACCCCAATACCTGCTACACCCCAGATATACGAACCCTGCACCCCAATAGCTGCTACACCCAGATATAAGAACCCTGCTCCCCAATACCTGCTACACCCCAGATATAAGAACCCTGCTCCCCAATACCTGCTACACCCCAGATATAAGAACCCTGCTCCGCAATACCTGCTACACCCCAGATATAAAGACCCTGCACCCCAATACCTGCTTCACCCCAGATATAATAACCCTGCTCCCCAATACCTGCTACACCCCAGATATAAGAACCCTGCACCCCAATACCTGCTACACCCCAGATATACGAACCCTGCACCCCAATACCTGCTACACCCCAGATATAAGAACCCTGCTCCCCAATACCTGCTACACCCAGATATAAGAACCCTGCTCCACAATACCTGCTACACCCCAGATATAAGAACCCTGCACCCCAATACCTGCTACACCCCAGATATAAGAACTCTGCTCCCCAATACCTGCTACACCCCAGATATAAAAACCCTGCACCCCAATACCTGCTTCACCCCAGATATAAGAACCCTGCTCCCCAATACCTGCTTCACCCCAGATATAAGAACCCTGTACCCCAATACCTGCTACACCCACAGGTCACCAGTGCAGGACATATAGGCAGATAGAAAACTAATTTTGGAAGAAAAAAAGGGCAAATTGTTAATTTTTTTTTTGGGGGGGGAAAGATTTTTATGTCTGAAAAAAAAAAACAAGACTGTTCGGAACAAAAAGTTCATGAAAAAATGCACAATTAGGCCGGGGTCACACTTAAGAGAAACTCGTACAAGTCTCGCACCTCAATACCCGGCACTGCCGCCGGCACTTGGGACTGGAGCTTGCGGCTGCATGTATTTCTATGCCCCGAGTGCCGGCGGCAGTGCCGGGTATTGAGGTGCAAGACTTGTGCGAGGTTCTCGCAAGTGTGACCCCGGCCTTACAAATGTAATAGTAGGGGGAGGTGATTGGCCGGGAATAGTTTACCTAAGACTTTGGCGGAGCATTGAGTTTGCAGGACACTGTTTTCTTACACACTTTGGTCGGCACTTGATCAGGTATTGTTCAGTCTCACACCTTGGTCTGCCAATGTTTATAGTAATCTACAGCAGATGAAATAAATATGAACTCGTCACCAATTTTCTAAGTAAATCTATATGGAAAGCTGCTATTGACGTGAAATTCTCTCCAGATGTCGGGAATATCCAATCCACCAGGACAGAAATAACCATAGATGTCATACATTATGTGTAATAATGAGAACATTACTGAAATGTATTTAATACTTCTTACAAGAGCCTTTGTAGGTGACGAAGCTCCACAGCTCCTCCTGTATAGAGAAACTAGTCGCAGGCATTGCTCAGGTGGGATTTTGGCCCATTCTTCCACACAAACACTCGTCACATCCTGAAGTGTCCGTGGCTCCTTCTATGATCCCTGAACTTTAGCTCCTTCCATACATTTTCTATAGGATTCAGGTCCAGTGATCGGCTCGGCTATTCCACCAGATTTATTTTCTTTCTCTGAAACCAGTTGAGAGTTCCCTTGGCCGTGTGTTTGGGATCATCGTCTTGCTGAAATGTCCTTCCTCGCTTCATCTTCATCCTGGTAGACGGCAGCAGATTTTTATCAAGAAAGTCTCGGTACATTTGTCCATTTATCCTTCCTTCAATTATATGAAGTTTGCCATTGCCGTATGAAAAACAGCCCGACACCGTGATGTTCCCACCTACAAACGTCACGGTTTATATGGTTTTGTTGGGGTGATATGCAGTGCCTTTTGGCCTCAAAACGTGGTGTGTATTATGGCTTCCAAAGAGTTTAATTTTGGTCTCATACGACAAGACTATATTCTCCCAGTATTTAACGGGCTTGTCTAAATGTTGTGGAGCAAGCTGTAAACGCACTTGAACATGATTTCTGTTCAGCAATGGAGTCTTTCATGGTGAGTGTGCATACAGGCCATGGAGGTTGTGTGTGTGAGCGTGCATACAGGCCATGGAGGTTGTATGGTGAGCGTGCATACAGGCCATGGAGGTTGTATGGTGAGCGTGCATACAGGCCATGGAGGTTGTATGGTGAGCGTGCATACAGGCCATGGAGGTTGTATGGTGAGCTTGCATACAATCATGGCCAAAAGTTTTGAGAATGACACAAATATTCTATTTTCACATGATCTGATGCCCTCTGGTTTTTATGTGTGTTTGACAAATGTTTTTATCACAGACAGAAATATAATAATTACAAACATATGAGTAACAAAAGCTTATATTGACAGTTAGAATGAGTTAATGCAGCAAGTCAATATTTGCAGTGTTGACCCTTCTTCTTCAGGACCTCTGCAATTCTCCCTGGCATGCTCTCAATCAACTTCTGGACCAAATCCTGACTGATAGCAGTCCATTCTTGCACAATCAATGCTTTCATTTTGTCAGAATTTTTAGGTTTTTGTTTGTCCACCGTCTCTTGATGATTGACCACAAGTTCTCAATGGGATTAAGATCTGGGGAGTTTCCAGGCCATGGACCCAAAATCTCTATGTTTTGTTCCCTGAGCCATTTAGTTATCAACTTTGCTTTATGGCAAGGTGCTCCATCATGCTGGAAAAGGCATTGTTGATCGCCAAACTGCTCTTGGAGGGTTGAGAGAAGTTGGTCTTGGAGGACATTCTGGTACCATTCTTTATTCATGGCTGTGTTTTTAGGCAAGACTGTGAGAGAGCCGATTCCCTTGGCTGAGAAGCAACCCCACACATGAATGGTTTCAGGATGCTTAACAGTTGGCATGAGACAAGACTGGTGGTAGCGCTCACCTTGTCTTCTCCGAATGAGGCGTTTTTCTGATGTCCCAAACAATCGAAAAGGGGATTCATCAGAGAAAATAACTTTACCCCAGTCCTCAGCAGTCCACTGCCTGTACCTTTTGCAGAATATCAGTCTGTCCATGATGTTTTTTCTGGAGAGAAGTGCTTCTTTGCTGCCCTCCTTGAGACCAGCCTTGCTCCAAGAGTCTCCGCCTCACAGTGCGTGCAGATGCACTCACACCTGCCTGCTGCCATTCCTGAGCAGCTCTGCACTGCTGGTAGCCCATCCCGCAGCTTGAAACACTTTTAAGAGATGGTCCTGGCGCTTGCTGGTCTTTCTTGGGCCCTGAAGCCTTTTTGGCAACAATGGAACCTCTCTCCTTGAAGTTCTTGATGATGCGATAGATTGTTGAAGGAGGTGCAATCTTTCTAGCTGCGATACTCTTCCTGTTAGGCCATCTTGTGCATTGCAATGATGACTGCACGTGTTTCTTTAGAGATAACCATGGTTAACGAAGAGAAACAATGATGCAAGCACCAGCCTCCTTTTAAGTGTCCAGTGGTGTCATTCATACTTAATCATGACAGATTGATCTCCAGCCATGTCCTCATCAACACCCACACCTGTGTTAATGGAGCAATCACTGAAAAGAGGTTGCTGGTCCTTTTAAGGCAGGGCTGCAATGATGTTGAAATGTGTTTTGGGGGATAAAGTTCATTTTCTAGCCAAATATTGACTTTGCAAGTAATTGCTGTTAAGCTGATCACTCTTATAACATTCTGGAGAATATGCAAATTGCCAGTAGAAAAGTGAAGCAGTAGACTTTGTAAAAATTAATATTGTGTCATTCTCAAACTTTTGTCCATGACTGTACAGGCCATGGAGGCTGTTTGGTGAGCGTGCATACAGGCCATGGAGGTTATGTGGTGAGCGTGCATACAGGCCATAGAGGTTGTGTGGTGAGCGTGCATACAGGCCATGGAGGTATGTGGTGAGCGTGCATACAGGCCATAGAGGTTGTGTGGTGAGCGTGCATACAGGCCATGGAGGTTGTGTGGTGAGCGTGCATACAGGCCATGGAGTGTTGTGAACGTGTTGGAGACGACTTCAGAGCTGAGGCTCCCTCTGGTGCTTGCTGAGGGTATTGAACCTATGTTGAACAGCAATAGTCCACCACCTGCAATGGATGAATGGTTATCAGGTGGGACGGACTGGCCTGATATAAGTGAGCTGACCTCCCATGATCCTCGCCAGTGATCAATTGTGCTTCCTGGTCTAGGTTGGAATTCAGCTTGCTTTCCTGCTGTCTCCTGCTTGCGTTCAGATAAGTCCCTTTCAGTTTTTTTTTTACTGTGGTTTGAATTCCTTGCTTTTTGCTGCATTGCTTTTTGTCTTCAGCCGGGTCCCCTTTGGGGGGCTTTGGCTGCTCTCCTTTCATTTTTTGTATTTGTTCATTTGCTCAGTTCTTGTGATATTTTACTGCTGGGTAGCTACGTGTCCACATCAGAGATCTGATATAGGTGGTCGAGACCGTGTGGTCTCAGCATTTTTGGATTCAGAAGTGTTGGAGTTTTTCCTAGGGTTTTTCTGGGTTGCAGACAGTATTCTCTCCTGTGCTGTCCTATCTAGACAGTTTTGGGCCCCAGCGTTTGCTCAATCTATTTTCTGTCTGTGTTCGTATTTTCATCTTGTCTAACCGCCGTTATATGTTTGGGGGCTTCCTATTCTTTTGGGGCTCTACTCCGGGGCAGTTAGCTTTCTTCTTTCCATCTTCAGGGGTAGCTAATCTCTCCGGCTGTGACGAGGCGTCTAGGGCACCATGGAGGTTGTGTGGTGAGCGTGCATACAGGCCATGGAGGCTGTGTGGTGAGTGTGCATACAGGCCATGGAGGTTATGTGATGAGTGTGCATACAGGCCATGGAGGTTATGTGGTGAGCGTGCATACAGGCAATGGAGTGTTGTGAACATGTTGGAGATGACTTCGGAGCTGAGGCTCCCTCTGGTGCTTGCTGAGGGTATTGAACCTATGTTGAACAGCAATAGTCCACCACCTGCAATGGATGAATGGTTATCAGGTGGGACGGACTGGCCTGATATAAGTTAGCTGACCTCCCATGATCCTCGCCGGTGATCAATTGTGCTTCCTGGTCTAGGTTGGAATTCAGCTTGCTTTCCTGCTGTCTCCTGCTTGAGTTCAGATAAGTCCCTTTCAGTTTTTTTTTACTGTGGTTTGAATTCCTTTGCATTTTGCTGCATTGCTTTTTGTCTTCAGCCGGGTCCCCTTTGGGGGGCTTTGGCTGGTCTCCGTTCGTTTTTTGTATTTGTTCATTTGCTCAGTTCTTGTGATATTTTACTGCTGGGTAGCTACGTGTCCACACCAGAGATCTGATATAGGTGGTCGAGACCGTGTGGTCTCAGCATTTTTGGATTCAGAAGTGTTAGAGTTTTTCCTAGGGTTTTTCTGGGTTGCAGACAGTATTCTCTCCTGTGCTGTCCTATCTAACAGTTTTGGGCCCCAGCATTTTCTCAATCTATTTTCTGTCTGTGTTCGTATTTTCATCTTGTCTAACCGTCATTATATGTTTGGGGGCTTCCTATTCTTTTGGGGCTCTACTCCGGGGCAGTTAGCTTTCTTCTTTCCATCTTCAGGGGTAGCTAATCTCTCCGGCTGTGATGAGGCGTCTAGGGCACCATGGACGTTGTGTGGTGAGCGTGCATACAGGCCATGGAGGTTGTGTGGTGAGCGTGCATACAAGCCATGGAGGTTGTGTGGTGATCGTACATACAGGCCATGGAGGTTGTGTGGTGAGCGTACATACAGGCCATGGAGGTTGTGTGGTGAGCGTACATACAGGCCATGGAGGTTGTGTGGTGAGCATGCATACAGGCCATGGAGGTTGTGTGGTG
>JARQOD010006997.1:0-40666 GCA_033576555.1 Oophaga sylvatica | reverse complement strand
CTCATCCACAACACTACCAATCACCTCACCCATACTCCTCCCAGGCACCGCACACACTTGATCCTCATCCACAACACTACCAATCACCTCACGCATACTCCTCCCAGGCACAGCACACACTTAATCCTCATTCACAACACTACCAATCACCTCACTCATCCTCCCAGGCGCAGCACACACTTGATCCTCATCCACGACACTACCAATCACCTCACGCATACGATTCGCCAACAATTTGCTATAGATTTTGTAATCTGCATTCAGCAGCGTTATAGGTCTCCAATTCTCTAAACACTTTCTCTCACCTTTCTTATACACAAGCACAACCACCCCCTCCTTCATTGATTCACACAACTTACCACTCTCCCACATGTACTTACATATCTCAGTCAAATCAGCCCCCAGAAGATCCCACGCTTTCACATAGAATTCTACCGGCAATCCGTCTTTCCCTGGTGTCTTATTCTTTTTAGCACTCTTCATCACGTTTTCTACTTCATCCATAATCACGTCCTCATTCAAAATATCACATTCTCCACTACCCAACTTGTTCTCTACCCATTCAGCACTTCTGAAACAAGACCAGAGTCAATCCATTTTTTATCATATAACTTGCTGTAGAACCTATTCACCTCCTTTATCACATTCTCACCTGACACACACAAACCGTTCCTATCCAGGACTTTATCCATATCAACCTTTCTCCCACTCATTTTCTTAAAAAAGAACCGCGTGCACTTTTCATCTTTCGCACTAAACACACCTCTCAAACACTCATGATCCGAAAAAGGTACAGCATTTTGTTCAAAATTCATACACAACATATTTTTGGAAAACAACATTAGTGTTTTTTTGTTTTTTTCCAGATGCCCCGATGTATTGCAGGAGGTGTAAAAATTATGGGCATACCAGGATAGTTGCAAGGACATGCCAACTTGTAGGAATTGCAATGGTTCCGGCCATATGGCAAAAGACTGCACAAATCCTTCTTATGTGTAATGCTTGTGGTGAGGAGGGCCATAAGTATCGGAATTGTAAGGCCAGGATCAGTCCTAGGTCTTACGCTGAGGTCACAGGTGGGGCAGCTGCGCCCCCTGCTGCTGTTGTTGTCATTCCACAGGTTACAGACCCGGATCTTATTGAGGAACCTGAAATCATGGATGCATATGAGGAGGCCCTGCCCCAAACGGAGTCTTCCAGCCCAGAGGTGGCAGGTTTGGAACTTGCTGAGGTGGAATGAGAGCTCCCTCATCAGTCTGATGTCTGTGGAGAGGGAGAGTTGGAGGGTTCTCTTGGTAATACCCCCAGTATATCTTGGTTAGCTACTGAGGAGTTGACCAGTTGTGGAGATCAAGGTGACTTCACTCTTGCAAGGCCCTCTGAGGAGGAGGAGGAGCCTGGAACTTTTCGTAAGAAGCCCAGAACGGATTGGGCAGACACCGGTGAAGTTTAAGTCCGGTGAGTGAACGTAGTTACCCTCAGAATGTCTTCTCTCCAGACACCAATGTTTTTTTAAGGCATTCCCGCAGACGTAAACAGATTCAGGGAGTTGCAGTTCCAGATGGAAGACGAAAACGGCTGAAGAAGAAGTGGCCTGTTTGTCGTCATGTAAATAACACCATCATGTTATGGCTCCCCAAGCTGGTTGGGGCATTGCGTCCCTGAATGTCAGACAAATTAGATCTAAATCCAGGAGGGCAGTCGTCCTAGATTATATTAAACAGATGAATGCTCACATCTTTTGTCTTCAGGAATGTGGGATTGAGGACGCTCCAAGCGATAAGGACTGGCCTTACGGTCAGCATGTATGGTCTGGCTCATGTGTTAATAGGAATGATGGTGTAGGGATATTAATGGGTAACAGGGAGATTAGTTTAGATAGCTACACGGTGGTAGAGGTGGGTAGATGCATAATTGCACATGTTAGCTATAGGGGGTGGCGGGCTAGAATTATTAATGTGTACTGTCCATCAGGAAAGGACAGGAAGAAGGAGCGTCTGGCTCTTTTGGAAAAATTAAGTTTGTTTCTTCCAGGCAAAATGCCTACAGTTTTAGTTGGAGACTTTAATTGCATCACAGAAGGGAATTGTGACATAACTGGTAAAAAGTTATCCAATCTTATTTCTGATTTTTCCCTTCTAGATGCTGCTGCTCTGAAATTTGGCATCCCACCACCGCCAACATACCATGCTGATAGGGGTGGTATTGCATCCAGAATAGATAAAATGTTGTTTTCCAAAAATATGTTGTGTATGAATTTTGAACAAAATGCTGTACCTTTTTCTGATCATGAGTGTTTGAGAGGTGTGTTTAGTGCGATTGATGACCGTGTGTATGGTGGTGGGGTTTGGAAGCTGAATGTTAGGTTGTTAGAAGATGAGGATGTGATGAATGAATTAAAAATAAAGTATAAAGAGTGGAGAGTATGTAAGAGGAATTTTGCGTGTGTGCTGGAATGGTGGGACTGGGTTAAGGAGTGTTGCAAAAAATTCTTCAAAAAAATGGGGCTATAAAAAAGCTGCTATTTATCGGGAAAGATTTAATGATTTAAACAGGCGTATAGACTGGTTAAGGAAGTGTGGAGAAAGTGGGATGGAGTGTCTGATGAGCTGGCTGAGACAAAGAGTGAACTAAAGCGTGTTATGGATGAAAGGGAAGGAAATCATCTATCGCACCAAAATAGAACATCTTGAGAAAGATGAAAAGTGCACAAGGTTCTTTTTTAAGAAAATGAATGGGAGAAAGGTTGATATGGATAAAGTCCTGGATAGGAACGGTTTGTGTGTGTCAGGTGAGAATGTGATAAAGGAGGTGAATAGGTTCTACAGCAAGTTATATGATAAAAAATGGATTGACTCTGGTCTTGTTTCAGAAGTGCTGAATGGGTTAGAAAACAAGTTGGGTAGTGAAGATTGTGATATTTTGAATGAGGACGTGATTATGGATGAAGTAGAAAACGTGATGAAGAGTGCTAAAAAGAATAAGACACCAGGGAAAGATGGATTGCCGGTAGAATTCTATGTGAAAGCGTGGGATCTTCTGGGGGCTGATTTGACTGAGATATGTAAGTACATGTGGGAGAATGGTAAGTTGTGTGAATCAATGAAGGAGGGGGTGGTTGTGCTTGTGTATAAGAAAGGTGAGAGAAAGTGTTTAGAGAATTGGAGACCTATAACGCTGCTGAATGCAGATTACAAAATCTATAGCAAATTGTTGGCGAATCGTATGCGTGAGGTGATTGGTAATGTTGTGGATGAGGATCAAGTGTGTGCTGCGCCTGGGAGAAGTTGATGAGTGGTTGTATGTTGTGGATAGGATCAAGTGGTGCTGGCTGGAGAGATGGTGTGATTGGTATGTTTGTGAGGATCAAGTGTGTGCTGCGCCTGGGAGAAGGATGAGTGATAACTTATTGTTATTAAGGGATTTGATTGGGGACTGCATGGGAAGGAAACAGAAGTGTATGGTTCTGACAATTGATTTTGAGAAAGCGTTTGATAGGGTCTCACATGTGTTTTTGTTTAAAGTTCTGGAGAGAATGGGATTTCCTAAAAAATTTGTGAATGGGTTAATGTCTTTATATGATTGTGTGTCAAGCGAGTTTCTTGTTAATGGATGGTTGAGTGAGAAAGTGAATATTATGTCTGGTGTAAGGCAGGGGTGTCCCATGTCCCCTGTCTTATTTGTATGTGTGATTGAACCTTTGTTGTGCTTGGTGAGACGTGATAAAGTGGTGCGAGGTTTGTTGGTACCGGGGAGTGGTGGAAAGAATGTGAAAGTTCTTGGATATATGGATGATGTTGTGGTTGTGAGTGAAAGTGTTGCGTCTATGAGTAGGGTGAAGTTGCTTTTGGAGTTTTTCTGTGGTGCGTCTGGCTTTAGAGTGAATTGGGATAAATGTAGTTTTAAATGTTTTGGGGAATGTAGGGTTAAAATGGAGGGGTTAAGTGTGAGGAGGGTGCTCTCAAAGTGCTGGGAGTATTATTTAATAAGGAGCTGGAAGGTAAGGAGAGCTGGGAGGAGTGTGGGTTGCGCATAGAGCGTAAGTTAAATTTTTGGCGACTGAGAGACTTGACCTTGAGTGGTAAGATTGTGGTCATAAAAGCGGTGATTCTTCCGATTTTGCTTTTTATTGCAACAGTTTTTCCACCGTCTTATAGGAAAAAAAAGAGTGGAAAAGTTAGTTTTTACTTTTTTCTGGAGCAGTAAAATAGAGAAACTTAAGAGAGAAAGTCTTTTTAAGGCTTGTCACCATGGTGGCATGGCCTTTCCAAACATTGAGATTTTTCTGGGGCTTCAGTATATCAAAACGGTAGTTATTTTACTGAATAAAGGAAATAAAGGAGCATATATGGCAAGTATTCTGCTGGAGGGATGTTGTATGGCTTGTGTTGGAGAAAGAGGGATGCTAGAGTGCCTGTTGCTTTCAAGTGTCCGGTCTGGTATGAGGTGAGTGAGACGTTTGTGAGGAAGCATGATTTACTGAGTGTGCGATGAATGATTCTAGAATGGCTAAGAAGGTGATGAAGATAATACATAAGAATGATGTGGAGAGTAATATTGTGGGTTTGAGAGGGAATGAAGTCTTGTTGCATGGAAGAGTTTGGGAACGCATGGGATGTCTAATAGACAGAGGGATATTGTATGGATGTCCTTGCACAATATTTTGCCTGTGCAACAGGTTCAGAAGAGACGAGGTCTGACCAGAACGGATGTGTGCCCGAGAGAAGGATGTGGTGGATGTGAGACTGTGTGGCATACTATGTGAGACTGTGATTACGCGTACAGTGTGTGGAAGTGTGTAGGTGGGTTGTGTAAGGAGTTAGCGGGGGTGAGTTTTATTGACTGGCGTGTTGCAATGTTTGGAATTGGTGCATGTGGTCGTGTGAGAATAGAATCCTGTGGTTAATTATGACTTGTGTGATGCAGAGTTTGTGGGATGTGAGGAATTTAGGAATTTTCAAGAGAAGCATTTATCTGTGAATAAGTGTGTCGGGCTGATCCTTCTAGATTATACTTGATTTATAAATTAGACAGTGAAGGCAGTGCTGGTTCTGATGCAGAGGGCGTTTGGAAATTTAAAAAATGGCAGCACCCGATCAAATATCAGTGAATTTTAGTGATGTTTATTGATGTTTATGACGTCTTTTGTGTATACCTTTGGTTTGTTATGCTAAAATAAATATGAGCCATGATGAGAGTTGAAACAACGACGTTTAAGTTGATGAGCTTATATTGAGTTTTTATAACTAACCTGAATGGTTTAAAAAAAAAAAAAAAAATAAATAGTCCGAAACACCGTGTCTGCAAATGGAGATTCTGATTTGGCTTTTATCCTAAGTCATATTACAAGACTGTTAAAGGGTTGATTGTGACTTGTAGGATCGCTGCTTCCAATAGGTGGCGCTATAGAGTACAAGTCCTCTTTGTTTGAAGAGGCAATTTGCATATTTATTACAGGTCATCATTCTTATATATTATATATTTTTGGTTGCTGCCTCTCTTGCTTCCTCCCTTTTTTTGATAAACCGGATACCTTTTTACTATTATTAATATGCACATGTCACTTTTTGCATTGTCCTTGCTCTAGTGCGACATATATATTTATCTTATTGGATATTTCATCCTGCATATTGTTATTGTCGCCATTATTCTCTGCGTTGTTTCTAGTCCTTTGGTTTGTGCCTTAAACATCTTGGGTTGTCTCCCACTTTTGTATTAATTTTAATTTATTTACATTCAATAAAGATTTTTTCTTTTATATTAGACTATTTACGGTTTGTTCTTCGTCCTTTAATTATCATTTCTGATTTGTCTACTTATTTCCATGTACACATATACAGTGGTGATGGTATATCTTATATTTATCTATTGACATTAGTCCCACTAAGTCTGTATATGTATGCCTAGAGGTTTTCTAAATACTCTCCATTCTTTGTAGGTGGGAAAATTAGCAAAATCGTCAGTGTATCAAATCCTTATTTTCTCCACTGTATGTTGGAGGGACACCAGACGAGGTTTGGCTGCACATATGGTGGAACGTCAATAACGTCAGACGTCTATTGTAGCCAGCAACCATCTAATATCTCAAATCTGTAATATTCCAATAATCAGAAGTAAAGAACAAGCAGTACTTGCCATTGACTTGGATTCATTCCCCTATGAAATACATACAGTGATTGTACATATTACCATTGCTGGATCAAGAGTTACGATCGCGAGCTATTTGAAGACCCCTAAATGCCGTCCATTGGTGGAAATCATTGATTAATGAAACCCCCTCATCCCCAATAATGTTTTGTAGAACGGTTAATCTTGTGTCGCTGTAAACGGGATGACCAATTATACTGATCACGATGCCTCGTAGAATTTAATGAATTCATTGTCATTATCATGTAATATTTCATCATTTATTTCTAAATAAAAATGTTTAGTTTAAAAAAACAAAAAAATCTTCCGACGGTGTAAAGTGGAGGGGTGAGTATTACACGTTTTAATGCATTCGGTAGAATATGGAAGTAATAAATCTATTGATCATGTGTTTTATTCACATACAACTTCACTGCACGGACATTAATGTGCACTTGCCTGACGAAGGAGCCAGTTAGGGTCCGGAAAGGAGTAGCAAAATAAAATTTGCTTTCTATTCATCTAATCTCATCTGTGGAATCCTTCCTGCAATGCCTAGAAGCGCGGGTTCTCACACGGGTAATTTCTTTTCATCACATTTACATACACACAGCTCTGCTATATACGCAAATTACATACACACGGCTCTGCTAGTAAAGCACATTTACATATGCACACAGCTCCACTACAAAAGCACATTCACATACACATAGAGCTCTGATACAGACACACACATATATATCATGCATATGCATAGTTATGTAAGGGGAGGACGGGACTGTAGTCATGACCTGAGATACTGTAACATCGATGTGCAGTCCTTCCCCTACAGAAAACTGTAGTCTTCTCTTCAGCATACCTGCATCTCCACATTCAGACTCCCCTGGACACTTCCCAGGCGACCCCCAGTAATGGAGACACAGTCCAGGATAACTAGAACATAATCTTTACTTAACTCTTGACAGGTTACATTGACAGTTGGCACATCATGGGAGTCACTTGTTTCCTTATCTTTCCCTGCTTTGCTGTCACTTCTGTGCAGTACATGCCAGGACCAATCTGTCCTAGACTGCTCCCCAGTTCCTTCCTGGCCTGACCTCGCCATGATGAAAATTCCTTCTGCCTGTTTCACCCCAGACTCAAAATCATCAGTCACCAGGTTTGGTTGTCTCCGATCTTGTTGAAGCTCCAACTTCCTTCATCTCCTCAGTCCAACCAACTCCTGCCCTAAAAGCATCTGCCCAGGAGATGAGCAGCCACATTTTTCCTTTCCTGTTCTGGCTCACTGCTATGACATACAGTGGCTGTGGGTAACGTGAGCTGCAGCACTTGAACGTTACGTGGCTGCACAGCTGTCCTGGCCTATAGCCCAGCTGGACACTTGGGCACCCTGGCCCTGTCTGACCTAACTTCCTAGAAATTTCTCTAGTGTGTGCTAGGATGCCCCCCATCTAGTGGCCATTCCCACGCATTACACTTTCCCTATACTGTACACGAAAACATAGTGAACATTATCACATTATATACAATGAGAAACAATCAAACATGGAAACAAAGCGATGGTAATACCCAGAAGGGTAGCAGTACCATATCATACATGAGGTAGTACATGTAACATTACCAGTAAGCAAAAAGGCACAAATACCACAATGAACATTAACTTAACCCCTTTACAGTTACATACACACACAACTCTGCTGTATATGCACATTTGCATACACAAACACTGTCACATTACTCCATTTGCAGTTCCTTCCACTGCATGTGATTGATTACATGATGTGAAAGGTCCTTGAGATTGTGGGTGGAAGGTCCTTCAGCTGCTCACTCAGGAAGTGCAGCCTCTGTGCAGGTTTTGGAACCTCTCCTGCTCTGCACCAATCAGTTAGATAAGTGTGGGGCTGGAGGAAGGAGAGCAGTTCTGTCGGTGACCAGGAAGGCCATTGTCTCATTGTTCTCTGACACAGGAAGCTGCCTATGGTCTATAAGATGCAATTACTTATTAGGAAGATTTTTCTTGCTAAAAGTGTTTCTTATATGCCAAAAAGTACAGTAAGTTCTAAAGTAATTTCCATTTTTCATTTAATCATATGACTGTCTGTTACATGTTTTTCTACAATTTACAAATAATAAGTTATATTTATATAGTTTCTCCCCGTCAACAAAGTACAATTTGCCACTAATTCATTTTTCACACTCTAGGTATAATAATGGCTTCTCTCTGTGTGGGATTTTTGATGTTTAATGGGGTTGTCCACTAATTAGACAACCCCTTTTAATTCCTCAGCTTTAATCCCTTTAACCCCTTCACCCCCAAGGGTGGTTTGCACGTTAATGACCGGGCCAATTTTACAATTCTGACCACTATTTATGAGGCTATAACTCTGGAACGCTTCAACAGATCTTCGCGATTCTGAGATTGTTTTCTCGTGACATATTGTACTTCACGTTAGTGGTAAAATTTCTTCAATATAACTTGCGTTTATTTTTGAAAAAAAATGCAAATATGGCGAAAATTTTGGCAATTTTCAAACTTTGAATTTTTATTCCCTTAAAACAGAGAAATATGTCACACAGAATAGTTAAGAAATAATATTTCCCACATGTCTACTTTACATCAGCACAATTTTGGAACCAACAATTTTTTTGTTAGGAAATTATAAGGGTTGACCAGCGATTTCTCATTTTTACAACAAAATTTACAAAGCCATTTTTTTAGGGACCACCTCACATTTGAAGTCACTTTGAGGGGTCTATATGGCAGAAAACACCCAAAAGTGACACCATTCTAAAAACTGCACCCTCAAGGTACTCAAAACCACATTCAAGAAGTTTATTAACCCTTCAGGTGCTTCACAGGAGCAGAAGCAACGTGAAAGGAAAAAATGAATATTTAACTTTTTAGTCACAAAAATGATTTTACAAACTTTTTTTTAATTTTCACAAGGGTAAAAGGAGAAAATGGACAGAAAATTTTTGTGCAATTTCTCCTGAGCACACCGATACTCCACATGTGGGGGAAAACCACTGTTTGGGCACACGGCAGAGCTTGTAAGGGAAGGAGCGCCGTTTGACTTTTTCAAACCAAAATTGGCTTGGAATTGAGATTGGACGCCATGTCGCGTTTGGAGA
The DNA here is from genome assembly GCA_033576555.1 of Oophaga sylvatica. Lineage (NCBI taxonomy): Eukaryota > Metazoa > Chordata > Amphibia > Anura > Dendrobatidae > Oophaga > Oophaga sylvatica. The sequence goes on along the minus strand of JARQOD010006997.1, from coordinate 31,408 downwards.
GCCTCTGATGTGCCTAAACCCCCCACAAGTGACACCATTTTGGAAACTAGACCCCCTATGGAACTTAGCTAGATCTGTTGTGAGCAATTTGAACCCCCAAGTGCTTCACACAAGTTTATAACGTAGAGCCGTAAAATTAAAAAATCATTTTTTCCACAAAAATGATCTTTTCACCCCAATTTTTATTTTCCCAAGGGTTAAAAGACTCCAAAAGTTATTGTGCAATTTGTCCTGAGTATGCTGATACCCCATATGTGGGGGTAAACCACTGTTTGGGTGCATGGCAGAGCTTGGAAGGAAAGGAGCGCCGTTTAACTTTTTCAACGCAGAATTGGTTGGACGCCATATCGTGTTTGGAGAGCTCCTGATCTGCCTAAACAGTGGAAACCCCCGACAAATGACACCATTTTGGAAACTAGACCCCTCAAGGAACTTATCAAGATGTGTGGTGAGCACTTTGAACCCCCAGGTGCTTCACTAAAGTTTATAACGCCCGAGCATGAAAATAAAAAAAACATTTTTTTCACAAACATGATCTTTTAGTCCCCAACTTTTTATTTTCCCAAGGGTAACAGGAGAAACTGGACCCCAAAAGTTGTTGTCCAATATGTCCTGAGTACGCCGATACCCAATATGTGGGAGAAAACTACTGTAAGGGCACACGTCGGGGCTCGGAAGGGAAGTAGTGACGTTTTGGATTGCAGACTTTGATGGAATGGTCTGCGGGCGTCATGTCGCATTTGGAGAGTCCCTGATGTGCCTAAACAGTGGAAACCCCCCACAAGTGACCCTATTTTGGGAAATAGACCCCACAAGGAACTTATCTAGATGTGTGTGGAGCGCTATGAAGCCCCAAGTGCTTCACAGAAGTTTATAACGTACAGCCGTAAAAACAAAAAAAAAATCTTTACAAAATTATTTTCGCCCCCCAATTTTTTATTTTCCCAAGGGTAACAGAAGAAATTGGACCCCAACAGTTATTGTGCAATTGGTTCTGAGTACGCTGATACCCCATATGTGGGGGTAAACTACTGTTTGGGCGCTTGGCAGAGCTCAGAAGTGAAGGAGCACCGTTTGACTTTTTCAACGCAGAATTGGCTGGAATTGAGATCAGACGCCATGTCACATTTGGAGAGCCCCTGATGTGCCTAAGCAGCCGAAACCCCCCAATTCTAACTCCAACCCTAACCCCAACACACCCCTAACCCTAGTCCCAACCCTAACACACCCCTAACCCCTAATCCCAACCCTAACTTTAGGGTTAGGGTTGCGCCTAATGGGAAAATGGAAATACATTTTTTAAAATTTATTATTTTTCCCTAACTAAGGGGGTGATAAAGGGGGGTTTGATTTACTATTCATAGCGGGTTTTTATGATTGGCAGCTGTCACGCTAAAAGACTCTTTTTAATGCAAAAAATAAGTTTTTGCATCACATTTTGAGAGCTATAATTTTTCCATATTTTGGCCCACAGAGTCATGTAAGGTCTTATTTTTTGCGGTTCGAGTTGACGTTTTTATTGGTACCATTTTTGAGCACGTGACATTTTTTGATCGCTTTTTATTTCGATTTTTGGGAGGTTAGAATGAACAAAAATCAGCAATTCATGAATTTCTTTTGGGGGGGCGTTTATACCGTTCCGCGTGTGGTAAAATTAATAAAGCAGTTTTATTCTTCAGGTAAGTACGATTACGGCTATACCTCATTTTTATCATATTTTTTAGGTTTTGGCGCTTTTATACAATAAAAATTTTATATAAAAAAATCATTATTTTTGCATCGCTTTATTCTGCGAGCTAAAACTTTTTTATTTTGCGCTGATGATGCTGTATGGCGGCTCGTTTTTTTGCGGACAAGATAACGTTTTCAGCGGTACCATGGTTATTTATATCGGTCTTTTGATTGCGTGTTATTCCACTTTTTGTTCGGCGGTATGATGATAAAGCATTGATTTTTTGCTTTGTGTTTTTTTAAGGGGTTCATTAAAGGGGTTAACTAGTGGGACAGTTTTATAGGGGGGATTGTTACGGACGCGGCGATACCAAATATGTGTACTTTTATTGTTTTGCTTTTTTTATTTACGGGAAGAAATGAATTTGTTGGGGATTTTTTTTTTCCCCCTTTATTTTGAAATTTATTTTTTACACTTGTGATTTTTATTTTTTTAAATTTGTCCCAGGGTGGGACATTACTGTATTTTATCAGATCGCTGGTGTGACAGAGTGCACAGCACTCTGTCACACCAGCGATCGCTCTGGCAGTGCTGCAGGCTTCTCAGTGCCTGCTCTGAGCAGGCACTGAGGAAGCCGCCTCCCTACAGGACCCGGCGGCCATCTTGGATCCGGGGTCCTGCAGGGAAGAGGCATTCAGAACAGCGCGGTCATATCGCGCTGTTCTGAGGGTCTCAGGGGAGCGCGCAGGGAGCCCCCTCCCTGCGCGATGCTCCCCTGTGCCCCCGGTACAACCGCGATCATGTTTGATCGCGGTGTGCCAGGGGTTAATGTGCCGGGAGAGGTCCGTGACCGCTCCTGGCACATAGTCCTGGGTGTCAGCTGTGATAATCAGCTGACACTCGGCGGCGATCAGCTGCACTCCCCCAGGGAGCGAAGCTGATCGCCTTGGACGTACTATCCCGTCCATGGTCAGATTGTCACGGGTTTTATGGACGGGATAGTACGTCCAATGGCAGAGAGGGGTTAAAATAAAAATAATTATACAAACCTCCCATACAGATGACCTTCTAGAGGTGTCGGCACCAGGGGCTCATGTGAAGTTGTAACGTAATGTGAGCCCGGTACTCAATCAGCGATGGTATCACTGTTGCCATTTTTGAACAAATCAAATTACAGTAAAAGAAAATTGGAGAGCAGCCGCAGCCCTGGCTTCCTGTTGATGTTCAACACGTCCGAAAGCGGGGACAGTGAAGCTGGCCTTAATTGGGCACAGGGCTCGTGTGATGTAACAACCTCACATGAGCCCTGGGAATGCAAGTTCTGACACCACTGGGAATGGCGCTGGCAAGGAAGGCGAGTATGACTGATTTTATTGTAATGAGGCCAAACATGAGTAATGACAAGAGGTTACCTGGTAGTTGACAACTCCTTTAAGAAGGTACATTTTTAAGTTAAAACATTGACATTCTGAACATGAAAAAGGTTTCTACCCTGTGTGACTGCTCAGGCGACTATGAAGAGATGATTTCATCAGAAAACATTTCCCACATTCTGAACATGAAAAAGGTTTCTCCCCAGTGTGGGTTCTTTGGTGTCTATTAAGATGCATTTTCCAGATAAAACATTTCTCACATTCTGAACAGGAAAAAGGCTTAATAATAATAATTTTATTTCTATAGCGCCAACATATTCCGCAGCACTTTACATTATAGAGGGGACTTGTACAGACAATAGACATTTCAGCATAACAACAGATCAAAGTAGATACCAAGAGGAATGAAGGGGCCCTGCTCGCAAGCTTTCAATCTATGAGGCTTCTCTCCTGTGTGACTTCTCTGGTGGTTATCAAGATGCGTTTTCCGGTTAAAACATTTCCCACATTCTGAACATGAAAAAGGCTTCTCCCCTGTATGAATTCTTCGGTGAGTAACAAGATCTGATTTCTGTGTAAAACATTTCCCACATTCTGAACATGAAAAAGGCTTCTCCCCTGTGTGAGTTCTCTGGTGTCTAGCAAGATTTGTTTTCGTGATAAAACATTTTCCACATTCTGAACAGGAAAAAGGCTTCTCCCCTGTGTGAATTCTCTGATGTATGATAAGTTCGCTTTTACTTGTAAAACATTTTCCACATTCTGAACAGGAAAAAGGCTTCTCCCCTGTATGAATTCTTTGGTGAGTAACAAGATCTGATTTCTGTTTAAAACATTTCTCACATTCTGAACAGGAAAAAGGCTTCTCCCCTGTGTGAATTCTCTGGTGGTTATCAAGATGCGTTTTCCGGTTAAAACATTTCCCACATTCTGAACATGAAAAAGGCTTCTCCCCTGTGTGAGTTCTCTGGTGTCTAGCAAGATGCGTTTTCTTGTTAAAACATTTCCCACATTCTGAACATGAAAAATGCTTCTCCCCTGTGTGGGTTCTCTGGTGTCTAGCAAGATGCGTTTTCTTGTTAAAACATTTCCTACATTCTGAACATGAAAAAGGCTTCTCCCCTGTGTGGGTTCTCTGGTGTCTAGCAAGATGCGATTTCCGGATATAACATTTCCCACATTCTGAACAGGAAAAAGGCTTCTCCCCTGTGTGGGTTCTCTGGTGTCTAGCAAGATGCGATTTCTGGTTAAAACATTTCCCACATTCTGAACAGGAAAAAGGCTTCTCCCCTGTGTGAGTTCTCTGGTGACTAACAAGATCTGATTTCTGTGTAAAACATTTCCCACATTCTGAACATGAAAAAGGCTTCTCCCCTGTGTGAGTTCTCTGGTGTCTAGCAAGATTCGTTTTCGTGATAAAACATTTCCCACATTCTGAACATGAAAAAGGCTTCTCCCCTGTGTGAATTCTCTGATGTATGATAACTTCGCTTTTACTTGTAAAACATTTTCCACATTCTGAACATGAAAATGGCTTCTCCCCTGTGTGAATTCTCTGGTGCCTAACCAAATCTGATTTATGGTTAAAACATTTTCCACATTCTGAACAAGAAAATCTATTCTCTGCTGTGTGAATGTTAAGAAAAGACTTTTCAAGGGGAAAAGTATTTCCGTATTTTGAACGTGATAATGGCTTCTTTGCTTTCAGAGCAGTTTGTTTTTTAATGCTTATTTTGTGACTTTGATTTTCCTTAGTAGTCGGTAATGAATCAGAAAACAGGACCTGTTTGAAAGAATCAGATGACAGATCTTTGCTGTGAAGGGATGATGGTATATTTGGCGTAATGTCATTCACTTCAATTGTATCCTGTGGGATCTCAAGATCAGCTGATTTAAAAATTGAAGATGTCAGCTGTCCCTCTGATCTCCTGGTACAGTCACCTGCTAAGAATAAAATCAATTATTTTGTAATAAAATATTCTTGAATTTTTTATTTTTTAATATTTCTACTTAAACTGTTTGTAAAAATGGCAAGTTATGTAAAATATTGAATCGTTAACTGAGACAATGACAATGTGTCCCATCTCCTCTGGGACCTGCTTCTGCAACATCTGCTTTTGTCACCAGGTGCAGCCTTATTCATTTTGCAGGTGTCGCTGGTAATGGAACAGAAGTCGAAACCAGAAGCTCTGTCCAGAAACTAAGATTAGGGTGCCTGGGACCAGTAATACCATCCAATCTATCAGTATGGATGAGTGTGCTGTCCAGCTTGAGTAATCTGCTCCCTGCTTCAGCCAACTGGAAAGCACCACACTCTACTAAAGCTCGAAGCATATTGGTGGAGCTGCCACATACAGCCTTGTTCTCCTCTGGTTCATTCCTCTGTGCTCTTGTGTATGTGTTCCCTGTTGTGACCCCTGGATGCTTACAGACTATTCTTGTGTCTTCTGATTTTGTAATTTCTTACAAGCCCATCATATTTTTCTTCAAGTGATTTTCTAACTTGTCAGCACATTCTACATTATACTGTCATTTGGCTTTGTAGCTTACAGATCTGGGCAGGTAACGGTCTGCCACTTTCAAAATGTCACAAAGTAATTTTAACATTTTCTGATGGAAGAGAATATTGTGGTCTAAAGGAAAAATGGCAATCACACAATTGAGACCGGACTACACCATTGATAAAGTAGCCACAGCCGGTGACTTAAAATAATCTGTGACTTCCCTGCATTTAGTGGTTACTACTCACCTGGGTAGTCATATGTGGGAATCTCCTCTTTACACCGCTCATCACCCCTCACATATGTCTCTGTAGTATTAATATGGGTCAGATCTTCACCCTGAAACAAATATTGTAAAAGTCACCGACAGATGGAGAAGTCCCATCTTTGATCAGCTCTAATCCTGCCATCTCCACCGTTCTCATTACACAAGTATAAAACATAAATAGGGGGATAAAACAAGACTGAGCACAAGACCTTCACAGCCGTCTACACATCATAGGGGAGATCTCCTGACAGCTTCTCTCCATCTACCTGATGATCCTGAGGAGCATTGGGATCTTCTTGGTTACAGTCCTGTGGAAGAAGAGGACGGGGACATCTCTCTGGTGTTGTCCTCTTACTGGATAGATCTGGAGGAAACACATACAGGGAGTGAATTCATTCTTTACATGCAGATAATTATAGGCTGTGTGTATTTAGTCCTGTCTATTACCTGGTGATGTGAGAGGCTGGGGAACTTCCATTATGACGTCCTTGTACACATCTTTGTGTCCATCTAAATACTCCCACTCCTCCATGGAGAAATAGACAGCGACATCCTGACACCTTACAGGAGCCTAACACATACAATGATACCGTCATCCCCCGATCCCTTCATAGAGTTACTGTATAATGTCCCAGCAGTGTCACCTCTCCAGCTAGCAGCTCAATCATCTTGTAGGTGAGTTCTAGGATCTTCTGGTCATTGATGTCCTCATGTATCAGGAGGTGAGGTTGAGGCCCTGTGATTGAGCTCAGGGGTCTTCCCCATCCCTCAGACACAGGGTCCTGACAGCACTCAATAGAGGTCTTCTTCACCACTGTGTAATCCTGGTAATGGAGAGACACATTAATAAATCTCACTACAGACATTTCCAGAGTCCTCACCTCTCCAGTTCTGTCCGTTATTCCCATAGATAAGAATGATGTAATGTGACGTCATCAGAATCTCTCACCTCTCCAGTGAGACGGAAGAGGATCTCTAGGGTGAGGTGTAATATCCTCTCCACCATCTTGTCTCTGTCCATATCCATCCTTGATGGGTAAATCAGGAAAATGTTCTTATGTAGAAGATCTTCACTGAGAGGATCCGATATTGTAGAGACCTGAATGAGAAGAAGATGAGGCGATGTAACATCATAAGAATCCTGTAATAATACAATTACTGGAGATAATAAGGAAACATATGAGGAGATTTATTATTTTACAGGATTTAGTTTCCTTCTTTACATCTACTAATAAAACCTATATATTTAGGCCGCAGACAACAAGCAGTTTCTTCCTCGGAGTCGGCAGCTGAATACGTTCCTCATAGACTCATCTTCCATAACGCTAATTCTCCTCTCATTACCGACCCTGGAATCGGCATTAGTAATACTGCAGGAGATATTCATTACACGTGACATGAGAAATAACTACTTCATGATGAGGACGACATCTTCATCTTCTACTACAGCCATCTACACATCATAGGGGAGATCTCCTGACACCTTCTCTCCATCTACCTGATGATCCTGAGGAGCATTGGGATCTTCTTGGTTACAGTCCTGTGGAAGAAGAGGACGGGGACATCTCTCTGGTGTTGTCCTCTTACTGAATAGATCTGGAGGAAACACATACAGGGAGTGAATTCATTCTTTACATACAGATAATTATAGGCCGTGTGTATATAGTCCTGTCTGTTACCTGGAGATGTGAGGGGCTGGGGAACTTCCATTATGACGTTTTTGTACAGATCTTTGTGTCCTTCTAAATACTCCCACTCCTCCATGGAGAAATAGACAGCGACATCCTGACACCTTATAGGAACCTGACACATACAATGATACCGTCATACCCGATCCCTTCATAGTGTTACTGTATAATGTCCCAGCACTGTCACCTCTCCAGTCAGCAGCTCAATCATCTTATAGATGAGTTCTAGGATCTTCTGGTCATTGATGTCCTCATGGATCAGGAGGTGAGGTGGAGGCCCCGTGATTGGGCTCAGGGGTCTTCCCCATCCCTCAGACACAGGGTCCTGACAGCGATCACTAGAGGTCTTCTTCACCACTGTGTAATCCTGGTAATGGAGAGACATTAATAAATCTCACTACAGACATTTCCAGGTCCTCACCTCTCCACTTCTGTCCGTTATTCCCATAGATAAGAATGATGTAATGTGACGTCATCAGAATCTCTCACCTCTCCAGTGAGACGGAAGAGGATCTCTAGGGTGAGGTGTAATATCCTCTCCGCCATCTTGTCTCTGTCCATATCCATCTTTGATGGGTAAATCAGGAAAATTCTCTTCTACAGAAGATCTTCACTGAGAGGATCCGATATTGTAGAGACCTGAATGAGAAGATGAGGCGATGTAACATCATAAGAATCCTGTAATAATACAATTACTGGAGATAATAAGGGAAACATATGAGGAGATTATTATCTTACAACATTCTGCATTTTTCTCTGACATCTGCTAATAGAGATGAGCGAATCTGAACAGTATAGTTCGGCGTCCATACTGAACACCTACTGTTCGGGCATGGACGCTGAACTCGGACTTCACCAGGAAGTCCGTGTTACTGTTCGGGATCACCTGCCCACACAACGGGTGATTGTCGCGCTGTCATGTGCATGACAGCGTGGCAAACACCGCTTCTGATCGTCAGTGAAATCATCCCCGCCTGTCAGAGAGCCACAGTTCCCAACCTGTCAGACAGCAGGAGTGCTCAGCTGTGATCAGGTTTACCTCCGGTCACTGGTGTCGGCTGATGGGACAAATGCTCCCATCATCCGACACCTGCTGCCGCTAATAACAGTGAGAGCAGGAGCTGCGTTTGGGAGTATTCATCAGCCGCTCCTGCGCTGTAAATAAATTAAAAAAAAAAAAAAAAAAAAGGGGGAATAGGTTCCCCTGTATTTTTGCTAACCAGCCAATCTAAACTTACAGCAGGGGCTGCAACCCTCAGCTGTTAGCAAGGTTGGTTAGAATAGAGGGGTCCCCACGCTGTTTTTTTTAAATTATTTAAATAAATAATAAAAATAAAAAAACGGCTGAGTCTCCCACTAATTTTTGACTGCCAGCCTTGCTAAAGAAGACAGCTGGGGGCTGGTATTTTCAGGCTGGTAAGGGGCCATAGATATTGGCCCCCCAGCCTAAAAATAGCAGCCTGCAGCTGCCCAGAAACAGCACATCTAGTAGATGCACTAATTCTAGCTCTTTCCACTTGCCCGGTAGCAGTAGCAAGCGGGGTTCATATTTGTGCGGTTGATGTCACCTTTGTATTGCCTGGTGACATCAAGCCCACAGCTTAGTAATGGAGAGGCGTCTATAAAGGCACTGCCACACTTAGCGATCGCACCAGCGATCACGACAACAACACGACCTGGCGAGATGGCTGGTGCGATCGCTATGTGATCGCTAGCTAGATTCCAAACACAACTCATCAGCGATCTGTGATTCCAAACACATCTCATCAGCGATCTGTATAATGACCTCTGCGGTCGTTGGGAAAACCTGGTCCCACCTGCGACGCTGGTGAAGTCGTTCATAAAAGGTGTCACACTCAGCGATTCAGGCTCACCAGCGGGACACCAACGCCCAAAAAAACGGCTCAGAACGTTCATGAGCGATCAGCGACATCGCAGCAGGGGCCACATCACTTCTACACACAGCTGCGTCGCTAATGAGATCGCTACTGCGTCATAAAATCGGTGACGCATTAGCGATCTCGTTTAGTGTGACAGTACCTTAAGACACCTATCAATTACTAATCCTACAGTTATGTGGTAAATAAAGACACAGCCAAAATAAAGTCCTTTATTTGAAATAAGACTAAACACAGTTCTCCATTTTTATTTAAATGCCTAATCTCACCGAAGCCCTCTTTCTCTAGTAATAAAACTAAAATAAAAAACAACAATATACCAATACCATATCTATCTGTCGTTCTGTCCACGCCGTAATTCATGTCTGGCTGATAAACAGTTTTCAACTTGGACGGTGCCAAGATGCGACCATCCAGGCTGACAACGACTGGTGACTGAACTGCTGTAGAGACCGATGGTTACCTCCGGTCAGTGAGGCTCCATTCCCAGTTGGGCTGAACTGCCATGACCTCGGTGACATCCCTGCTAGCATTGTGAGAGTTTTTCTCACAGTGCTAGCGAGGAGGTCTCCAAGGTCACCACAGTTCAGCCTGGCTGGGAACGGAGCCTCAGTGATCGGACATAACCTCAATGACGTCACCACCGGTCACTGAGGGCCGCTCAGTCACCAGTGCTTCTCAGCCTGGACGGTCGCATCTTGGCATCGTCCAGGTTGAAAAACTTTATCCCCCAGACAGGTATGGTATATTGGTTAAATCAGAAACACATGAGACCGGCACACAGTGAACAGGCCTGTAGAGAAAGCTGTTCACACCACCAGAAAACTGAAAACACAAAAAAACATAGTAAAACCAAAAATACTCTGTTGGAAAAAGAATAGTAAACGGCATAGTGCAGTAAAAACAGTGGAAAAACAAGATTATTTGGTTAATACGTTTTTTGCAAAAAATGTATATTAAGCTGCTCCACCAAATCGCCAAGGTATACCCGTTTCAGAGCAGACCCTAACTATTGTATGTAGTCCCTATCTGATGTATTTAAAAACCTGGTCATATGTATAGTACCTGTATGAGCAGGATTCAGGAAGGTTAAGTCCCATGTGGACACATGATAGAACAGCTTATATGTGCAGGGCTCATAAGGGAGGGGTGGAGAACTCTCTACTCTTGTAGAAACAAGAAAACAAATGGTTAAATCAGAAACACATGAGACCTGCACACAGTGAACAGGCCTGTAGAGACGCTGTTCACACCACCAGAAAACTGAAAACACAAAAAGTGTTTTTTTTTTTGTTTTTTAGTTTTCTGGTGGTGTGAACAGCGTCTCTACAGGCCTATTCACTGTGTGCAGGTCTCATGTGTTTCTGATTTAACCATTTGTTTTCTTGTTTCTACCTTAACCTTTCTGAATCCTGCTCATACAGGTACTATACATATGACCAGGCTTTTAAATACATCAGATAGGGACTACATACAATAGTTAGGGACTGCTCTGAAACGGGTATACCTTGACGATTTGGTGGAGCAGCTTAATATACATTTTTTGCATAAAACGTATTAACCAAATACCCTTATTTGTCCACTTTTTTTTACTGGCACTTGAAGTTTACGATTATTCATTTTGCAACAGAGTATTTTTGGTTTTACTGTGTTTTTTTGTGTTTTCAGGTATGGTATATTGTTGGTTTTTTTTATTTTTGGTTTACTACAGGAGATCGAAGTGGGCTTGATGTCACCTGACAATACAAAGGTGACATCAACTCCACAAATATTACCCTACTTGCCACCTCTACAGGGCAAGTGGGAAGAGCCGGGCAAAGCACCAGAATTGGTGCATCTAATAAATGTGCCTTTTCTGGGCAGCTGAGGGCTGCTATTTTCAGGCTGGGGGGGCAATACCCCTTACCAGCCTGAGAATACCAGCCCCCAGCTGTCTGGTTGTCAAAAATGGGGGGAACCCCAAGCCATTTTTTTTTATTAATTTATTTAAATAATTAAAAAAACATGGGGACCACTTTGTTCTCTATTCTTTATAACCAGCTTTGCTGAAACTGACAGCTGACGGTTTCAGCTGTGAGTTTTGTCTGGCTGGTTAGCAAAAAAAAAAAAAAAAGGGGGATCCACGTGTTTTTTTTTTTTTTTAATTATTTATTTACAGCACAGAAGAGGTTAATGAAAACTCGCATCTGCCGTTCCTGCTCTCAATGTTATTAGTGGCTGCAGGTGTAGGAAGCTGGGATCAGTAGTCCTATCACCTGAACACCAGTGACCGGAGGTAAGCTTTATACCTCTGATCACAGCTGAGCGCTTCCGCTGTCTTTTGACAGGGTGGGAACTGCGGGTCTCTGACCAGCGGGGATGATTTTACTGCCAATCAGAAGCGGTGTTTGCCGCGCTGTCATGCACATGACAGCAAATACTGGATGTTCTGGCCTCTCATTCAAGTGAATGGGGTCCGGGTACTGTTCTGGTACCCTGACCCAAACTTTTTGTAACTGTTCGGCCGAACCCGAACATCCAGGTGTCAGCCCATCTCCATCTACTAATAAAACCTATATATTTAGGCCACAGACAACAAGCAGTTTCTTCCTCGGAGTCGGCAGCTGAATACGTTCCTCATAGACTCATCTTCCATAACGCTAATTTTCCTCTCATTACGACCCTGGAATCGGCATTAGTAATACTGCAGGAGATATTCATTACACGTGAATGAGGAATAACTACTTCATGATGAGGACGACATCTTCATCTTCTACTGCGGCTCTAGAGACATATTTGTCAGAGTCGGTCCCTGACTCCATCACCGCCGGTGTCTATATGAATGTTTCCTGACAGTACTGTGTGGGGGCCAATAAAGGGGCCCAGTACTATGAGAGTAATACAGGATTCCTCGGTTCCCGTCTTTCATAGTTGGGTCGTTTGTATCTATCGGCGGCAACGGAACAAAACCATTGTGATTCTTATAAGGAGACAACACAAAACCCCCTGAATATCACACTGTATAACGACCCCACAATCTGCGGCTCTTCGGGGTAAATCGCTCTCTCACCATTGGATTAGAGCTGATACTATGAAGATAAAGGGACTAAACAGACTTTCTGTCACCTCCATAAAGGGACACTTCTCCGTGTTTGTCAGAACTGTGCGAGGATTATTAGAGGTGACAGTTCCCCCAATTAGAAGGGACACCTGTGGATATCGGGGTCTTCACCTGCTGCAGTCCTGGGGGGATTTACTGGGTAAAGTGCTGGAATCACTGTCTCCCAAAGGGTTAAATGTAGTCTATAAATTCAATGTCTTTCTAGAAGCTTCTTCTCTGAACTTTCCTCCTCTGTTTTCTGCCGTATTTCTATTACTCTCCGGAATCAGGAATGTATGAAGTCCTATAGAAACTGCGGAGAAAGAATCATTTCTAATTCTGTGTTTCCAGGATTCTTCTTGTGGGAATCAGCTGCGATATCCCCTGTGCAATAGATTCCTAGTATTAATGCGCCAGTAATGGGGAATCTCCACATCCCTCCACCCGTACTCCACATAGAGAACGACGGAGCCTCCGGCACCGACCTCCACCCGCACTCCACATAGAGAACGACGGAGCCTCCGGCACCGACCTCCACCCGCACTCCACATAGAGAATGATGGAGCCTCCGCACCGACCTCCACCTGCAGAGCCGCACTCCACATAGAGAACGATGGAGCCTCCGGCACCGACCTCCACCCGCACTCCACAGAGAGAATAATGGAGCCTCCGGCACCGACCTCCACCCGCACTCCATAGAGAACGATGGAGCCTCCGCACCGACCTCCACCCGCACTCCACAGAGAAATATGGAGCCTCCGCACGACCTCCACCCGCACTCCACATAGAGAACGACGGAGCCTCCGGCACCGACCTCCACCCGCAGAGCCGCACTCCACATAGAGAATAATGGAGCCTCCGGCACCGACCTCCACCCGCACTCCACATAGAGAAAAATGGAGCCTCCGGCACCGACCTCCACCCGCAGAGCCGAAACTCCACATAGAAATAATGGAGCCTCCGGCACCGACCTCCACCCCCGCACTCCACATAGAGAATAAGTGGAGCCTCCGCACCGACCTCCACCCGCAGAGCCGCACTCCATATAGAGAAAATGGAGCCTCCGGCACGACCCGACCTCCACCCGCACTCCACATAGAGAACATGGAGCCTCCGGCACCGACACTCCTCCACCCCGCACCGCACTCCACATAGAGAACGACGGAGCCTCCGCACCGACCTCCACCCGCACTCCACATAGAGAACTGACGGAGCCTCCGGCACCGACCTCCATCCGCACTCCACATAGAGAACGACGGAGCCTCCGGCACCTACCTCCACCCGTACTCCACATAGAGAACAAACGGAGCCTCCGCACCGACCTCCACCCGCACTCCACAAAGAGAATAATGGAGCCTCCGGCACCGACCTCCACCCGCACATCCACAGAGAAAATGGAGCCTCCGGCACCGACCCCACCCGCACTCCACAGAGAATAATGGAGCCTCCGCACCGACCTCCACCCGCACTCCACAGAGAAAATGGAGCCTCCGGCACCGACCTCCACCCGCACTCCACATAGAGAACGACGGAGCCTCCGGCACCTACCTCCACCCGTACTCCACATAGAGAACAACGGAGCCTCCGGCACCGACCTCCACCCGCACTCCACATGAGAATAATGGAGCCTCCGGCACCGACCTCCACCCGCACTCCACAAGAAGAATGGAGCCTCCGGCACCGACCTCCACCCAGCCACTCCACATAGAGAAAATGGAGCCTCCGCACGACCTCCACCGCACCACTAGAGAACTGACCTCCGCACCGACCTCCACCGCTCCACATAGAGAATAATGGAGCCTCCAGCACCGTACCTCCACAGAGAAAGGAGCCTCGCACACCTCACCCGCACTCCACATAGAGAATAATGGAGCCTCCAGCACCGACCTCCACCCACCAGAGCCGCACTCCACATAGAGAATAATGGAGCCTCCGGCACCGACCACCTCCAAGAGACATAGCCTCGCACCGACCTCCACCGCACTCCACATAGAGAACGATGGAGCCTCCGGCACGACCTCCTCCCCAGAGCCGCACTCCACATAGAGAATAAGGACCGACCACCTCCCAGAGAACGAGGAGCCTCCGGCACCGCCTCCAGCCCGCACTCCACATAGAGAATAATGGAGCCTCCGCACCGACCTCCCGCACTCACTAGAGAACAGGAGCCCGCACGATCCACCATCAGAGAGAACGATGGAGCCTCCGGCACCGACCTCCACCCGCACTCCACATAGAGAACAATGGAGCCTCCGGCACCCGACCTCCACCCCACCGCACTCCACATAGAGAACAATGGAGCCTCCGGCACCGACCTCCACCCGCACCCACTCCACAAGAGAACATGGAGCCTCCGCACCGACCTCCAGCACCCGCACTCCCACATAGAGAATAATGGAGCCTCCAGCACCGACCTCCACCCGCACTCCACATAGAGAATAGGAGCCTCCGCACCGACCTCCCCACTCCACATAGAGAACAACGGAGCCTCCGGCACCGACCTCCACCCGCACTCCACATAGAGAACATGGCCTCCGCACCGACCTCCACCCGCACTCCACATAGAGAACGACGGAGCCTCCGGCACCGACCTCCACCCGCACTCCACATAGAGAACGAACTCGCACGACCTCCACCATCACAAGAGAAATGCCCGCACCGACTCACAAAGTGAGCCTCGGCACGCTCCACCGCACTCCACAGAGAATAGACCTCCACGACCCCCAGGGAAGAGCTCGCAGCCCACCACTCCACAGAGATAAAGCCTCCGCACGACCACCGACTCCAAGAGAACATGGCTCGCACGACCCACCCACTCCACAAAATGGCCCACGACCCCACCAGAGAAATGACTCCGCACCGACCTCACCCCACTCAATAAGAAAGCCTCCACCGACCCCACCACCATAAGTAAGTCCCACACCTCCCACTCACCAGAACTGAGCTCCACGACCCCCCCCACTCAATAAAGGAGCTCCCACGACTCCCCGCACTCAAAAATATGAGCTCCACGACCTCACCACCCAAAGAGAAAAGAGCTCGGCACGACCTCCCCACCCACAAAGAACATGACCTCGGCACGACCTCACCCACCCAAAGAAGGCTCGCAGACTCCACCACTCCACATGAGAATGGAGCCTCCACCGACTCCACCGCTCCACATAGAATGAGCCGCACGACCCCACCACTCCACTAAGAATAATGGACCCCACCGACCTCACCCCATCCACTAAAATACCGCACACCTCACCGCACCAAAGAGAATAAGCCTCCGCACGACTACCGCACCACATAAAAAGAGCCTCGCCGACCCACCGCCACATAGAGAAACGGAGCTCGCGACCTCACCGCACTCCACATAGAAACACGACCTCCGCACCACCTCCATCCGCACTCCACATAGAAACACGGAGCCTCGCACCTACCTCCACCCGACTCCACATAGAGAACAAGGAGCCTCCGGCACCACCTCCCCCCGCACTCCACAAGAGAATAAGGAGCCTCCGCACCGACCTCCACACCGCACTCCACAGAGAATAATGGAGCCTCCGCACCGACCTCCACCGCACTCCACAAGAGAAAGGAGCTCCGCACCGACCTCCACCCGCACTCCACAGAATAATGGAGCCTCCGCACCACCTCCACCCCCACTCCACATAGAGAAACGGAGCCTCCGCACCTACCTCCACCCGACTCCACAAAGAAAAGGAGCCTCCGGCACCGACCTCCACCCGCAACTCCACATAGAGAATAATGAGCCTCCGCACCGACCTCCACCGCACTCCACAGAATTAATGGAGCCTCCGGCACCGACCTCCACCCGCAGAGCCACACTCCACATAGAGAATAATGGAGCCTCCGGCACCGACCTCCACCCGCAGAGCCGCACTCCACATAGAGAATAATGGAGCCTCCAGCACCGGCCTCCACCCGCAGAGCCGCACTCCACATAGAGAATAATGGAGCCTCCAGCACCGACCTCCACCCACAGAGCCGCACTCCACATAGAGAATAATGGAGCCTCCAGCACCGACCTCCACCCGCAGAGCCACACTCCACATAGAGAACGATGGAGCCTCCGGCACTGACCTCCACCCGCAGAGCCGCACTCCACATAGAGAATAACGGAGCCTCCGGCACCGACCTCCACCCGCAGAGCCACACTCCACATAGAGAATAATGGAGCCTCCGGCACCGACCTCCACCTGCAGAGCCGCACTCCACATAGAGAATAATGGAGCCTCCGGCACCGACCTCCACCCGCACTCCACAGAGAGAACAATGGAGCCTCCGGCACCGACCTCCACCCGCAGAGCCGCACTCCACATAGAGAACAATGGAGCCTCCGGCACCGACCTCCACCCGCAGAGCCGCACTCCACAGAGAGAATGACGGAGCCTCCGGCACCGACCTCCACCCGCACTCCACATAGAGAATAATGGAGCCTCCAGCACCGACCTCCACCCGCAGAGCCGCACTCCACATAGAGAACAACGGAGCCTCTGGCACCGACCTCCACCCGCAGAGCCGCACTCCACATAGAGAATAATGGAGCCTCCGGCACCGACCTCCACCCGCACTCCACATAGAGAATAATGGAGCCTCCGGCACCGACCTCCACCCGCAGAGCCACACTCCACATAGAGGATAACGGAGCCTCCGGCACCTACCTCCACCCGCACTCCACATAGAGAATAATTGAGGTGTGCGGAAACGCGCGCGTCTGCGAGGCGTCCTATTGGGGACAATTCATGTACGGAGAGGAGCCGCGTGCGTCCTATTGGGGGGATTCATGTACGGAGCCGCGTGTGTCCTATTGGGGGGATTCATGTACGGAGCCGCGTGTGTCCTATTGGGGGGATTCATGTACGGAGAGGAGCCTCGTGCGTCCTATTGGGGGATTCATGTACGGAGAGGAGCCGCGTGTGTCCTATTGGGGGGATTCATGTACGGAGAGGAGCCGCGTGTGTCCTATTGGGGGGATTCATGTACGGAGCGGAGCCGCGTGTGTCCTATTGGGGGGATTCATGTACGGAGCGGAGCCGTGTGTGTCCTATTGGGGGGATTCATGTACGGAGTGGTGCCGGGTGCGTCCTATTGGGGGATTCATGTACGGAGCGGAGCCGCGTGCGTCCTATTGGGGGGATTCATGTACGGAGCGGAGCCGCGTGCGTCCTATTGGGGGGATTCATGTACGGAGCGGAGCCTCGTGCGTCTATTGGGGGGATTCATGTACGGAGTGGAGCCTCGTGCGTTCTATTGGGGGATTCATGTATGGAGCGGAGCCTCGTTCGTTCTATTGGGGGGATTCGTGTACGGAGCGGAGCCGCGTGCGTCCTATTGGGGGATTCATGTACGGAGCGGAGCCGTGTATGTCCTATTGGGGGGATTCATGTACGGAGTGGAGCCTCGTGCGTCCTATTGGAGGGATTCATGTACGGAGCGGAGCCTCGTGCGTTCTATTGGGGGGATTCATGTATGGAGCGGAGCCTCGTGCGTCCTATTGGGGGGATTCGTGTACGGAGCGGAGCCGCGTGCGTCCTATTGGGGGGATTCATGTACGGAGCGGAGCCGTGTATGTCCTATTGGGGGGATTCATGTACGGAGCGGAGCCGCGTGCGTCCTATTGGGGGGATTCATGTACGGAGAGGAGCCGCGTGCGTCCTAATGGGGGGATTCATGTACGGAGCGGAGCCGTGTATGTCCTATTGGGGGGATTCATGTACGGAGCGGAGCCGCGTGCGTCCTATTGGGGGGATTCATGTACGGAGCGGAGCCGTGTGCCTCCTATTGGGGGGATTCATGTACGGAGAGGAGCCTCGTGCGTCCTATTGGGGGATTCATGTACGGAGCGGAGCCGCGTGCGTCCTATTGGGGGGATTCATGTAGGGAGCGGAGCCTCGTGCGTCCTATTGGGGGGATTCATGTAGGGAGCGGAGCCTCGTGCGTCCTATTGGGGGCGCTGTCCGCGGTGCATGGACGCCGGTGTGACTGAGGCCGCAGGTCCCGGGAGGATTAACCCCGTAGCAGCCGGAGAACAGCGTTATCCCATGTGACAAACTCCCGGATACAGATAGAAAGCGGAACATCACACAGAGGAAAACCGAGTGTTTGTGTATGAAGAACGGACGAGTGTGAACAGCGGCGAATCGTGAGTAAGAATAACAGGAACCTGCAGCACTGAGCACTCACCTCCACCCGCAGAGCCGCACTGCACATATGGCGGTAACTAGGCTCAACCGACCCCCAATACTCCACATCCCGCCATCACCTCCACTGCTTCCTGTCTGCTCTATGGAGGGAGAGGCGCCGCCCCTTCTGGTCACATGGGCATGACGTCAGCAGAGGTCCTTTATCCTCTACCTTTCCCTGCCGGCGAGGACCAGTGGCCCCAGGTAAGAGGCGCCTCCGGGGCCCTGCAGCACGTGGGATAAGGGCTCTGTATACCGGCAGCTGCGGAGGGACTAGACTTCCCAGCATGCCCTGACAGCACCAGGGCCAGGAGTGCAGGCTGTGTGGGCATGCTGGGATCTGTAGTAGTGATGGGTAGCTCCTGAACAGCCGGCTCTTTCTAGTGAATCATATGAGTCGGCTCCTGGCAGGGAGCTCTTTGCCAGTTCACGTTCCACAGTCAGTCCCCTCCCGGCAGTAGTCACTCTGATGGCCGGGCTGGGAGCAATATCCGGGTATTGGGGCGGTACAATGTGCACATAGAAGACTAATATCCTGTATGGTGCCCGGCGTGTGTCAGCTGGCTGCAGCAGAGCTGTGTGCAGAGCCCGGCGTGTGTCAGCTGGCTGCAGCAGAGCTGTATGTGCAGAGCCCGGCGTGTGTCAGCTGGCTGCAGCAGAGCTGTATGTGCAGAGCCCGGCGTGTGTCAGCTGGCTGCAGCAGAGCTGTGTGTGCAGAGCCCGGCGTGTGTCAGCTGGCTGCAGCAGAGCTGTGTGTGCAGAGCCCGGCGTGTGTCAGCTGGCTGCAACAGAGCTGTGTGTGCAGAGCCCAGCGTGTGTCAGCTGGCTGCAGCAGAGCTGTGTGTGCAGAGCCCGGCGTGTGTCAGCTGGCTGCAACAGAGCTGTGTGTGCAGAGCCCGGCGTGTGTCAGCTGCTGCAGCAGAGCTGTGTGTGCAGAGCCCGGCGTGTGTCAGCTGGCTGCAGCAGAGCTGTGTGTGCAGAGCCCGGCGTGTGTCAGCTGGCTGCAGCAGAGCTGTGTGTGCAGAGCCCGGCGTGTGTCAGCTGGCTGCAGCAGAGCTGTGTGTGCCGGCGTTGTGTCAGCTGGCTGCAGCAGAGCTGTGTGTGCAGAGCCGGTGTGTGTCAGCTGGCTGCAGCAGAGCTGTGTGTGCAGAGCCGGCGTGTGTCAGCTGGCTGCAGCAGAGCTGTGTGTGCAGAGCCGGGTGTGTCAGCTGGCTGCAGCAGAGCTGTGTGTGCAGAGCCCGGCGTGTGTCAGCTGGCTGCAGCAGAGCTGTGTGTGCAGAGCCGGCGTGTGTCAGCTGGCTGCAGCAGAGCTGTGTGTGCAGAGCCGGTGTGTGTCAGCTGGCTGCAGCAGAGCTGTTGTGCAGAGCCGGGTGTGTCAGCTGGCTGCAGCAGAGCTGTGTGTGCAGAGCCCGGTGTGTCAGCTGGCTGCAGCAGAGCTGTGTGGCAGAGCCCGGCGTGTGTCA
The DNA here is from genome assembly GCA_033576555.1 of Oophaga sylvatica. Classification (NCBI taxonomy): domain Eukaryota; kingdom Metazoa; phylum Chordata; class Amphibia; order Anura; family Dendrobatidae; genus Oophaga; species Oophaga sylvatica. The sequence goes on along the minus strand of JARQOD010006997.1, from coordinate 11,275 downwards.
GCTGGCTGCAGCAGAGCTGTGTGCAGAGCCCGGCGTGTGTCAGCTGGCTGCAGCAGAGCTGTGTGCAGAGCCCGGCGTGTGTCAGCTGGCTGCAGCAGAGCTGTGTGTGCAGAGCCCGGCGTGTGTCAGCTGGCTGCAGCAGAGCTGTGTGTGCAGAGCCCGGCGTGTGTCAGCTGGCTGCAGCAGAGCTGTGTGTGCAGAGCCCGGCGTGTGTCAGCTGGCTGCAGCAGAGCTGGTTGCAGAGCCGGCTGTGTCAGCTGGCTGCAGCAGAGCTGTGTGTGCAGAGCCGGCGTGTGTCAGCTGGCTGCAGCAGAGCTGTGTGTGCAGAGCCCGGCGTGTGTCAGCTGGCTGCAGCAGAGCTGTGTGGCAGAGCCCGGGTGTGTCAGCTGGCTGCAGCAGAGCTGTGGTGGTGCAGGCAGCGGTGTGTCAGCTGGCTGCAGCAGAGCTGTGTGTGCAGAGCCCGGTGTGTCAGCTGGCTGCAGCAGAGCTGTGTGTGCAGAGCCCGGCGTGTGTCAGCTGGCTGCAGCAGAGCTGTGTGTGCAGAGCCGGTGTGTGTCAGCTGGCTGCAGCAGAGCTGTGTGTGCAGAGCCCGGCGTGTGTCAGTGGCTGCAGCAGAGCTGTGTGGCAGAGCCCGGCGTGTGTCAGCTGGCTGCAGCAGAGCTGTGTGTGCAGAGCCGGCGTGTGTCAAGCGGTGGCTGCAGCAGAGCTGTGTGTGCAGAGCCCGGGTGTGTCAGCTGGCTGCAGCAGAGCTGTGTGTGCAGAGCCCGGCTGTGTCAGCTGGCTGCAGCAGAGCTGTGTGCAGAGCCCGGCGTGTGTCAGCTGGCTGCAGCAGAGCTGTGTGCAGAGCCCGGCGTGTGTCAGCTGGCTGCAGCAGAGCTGGGTGTGCAGAGCCGGCGTGTGTCAGCTGGCTGCAGCAGAGCTGTGTGCAGACGTGGAGGCGCGCAGAGCTGGTGTGCAGACCTGGCTGGCAGTGGCGCAGGTGTGTTGCAGAGCCCGGCTGGTGTGTCAGCTGGCTGCTGCAGCAGAGCTGGTGTGCAGAGCCCGGGTGTGTCAGCTGGCTGCAGCAGAGCTGTGTGTGCAGAGCCGGGTGTGTCAGCTGGCTGCAGCAGAGCTGTGTGTGCAGAGCCCGGCGTGTGTCAGCTGGCTGCAGCAGAGCTGTGTGTGCAGAGCCCGGCGTGTGTCAGCTGGCTGCAGCAGAGCTGTGTGTGCAGAGCCGGCGTGTGTCAGCTGGCTGCAGCAGAGCTGTGTGTGCAGAGCCCGGTGTGTGTCAGCTGGCTGCAGCAGAGCTGTGTGTGCAGAGCCGCGCGTGTGTCAGCTGGCTGCAGCAGAGCTGTGTGCAGAGCCCGGCGTGTGTCAGCTGGCTGCAGCAGAGCTGTGTGTGCAGAGCCGGGTGTGTCAGCTGGCTGCAGCAGAGCTGTGTGTGCAGAGCCGGGTGTGTCAGCTGGCTGCAGCAGAGCTGTGTGTGCAGAGCCCGCGTGTGTCAGCTGGCTGCAGCAGAGCTGTGTGTGCAGAGCCGGTGTGTCAGCTGGCTGCAGCAGAGCTGTGTGTGCAGAGCCCGCGTGTGTCAGTGGCTGCAGCAGAGCTGTGTGTGCAGAGCCGGGTGTGTCAGCTGGCTGCAGCAGAGCTGTGTGCAGAGCCCGGTGTGTGTCAGCTGGCTGCAGCAGAGCTGTGTGCAGAGCCGGCGTGTGTCAGCTGGCTGCAGCAGAGCTGTGTGCAGAGCCCGGTGTGTGTCAGCTGGCTGCAGCAGACCTGTGTGCAGAGACCGGCGTGTGTCAGCTGGCTGCAGCAGAGCTGTGTGTGCAGAGCCCGGCGTGTGTCAGCTGGCTGCAGCAGAGCTGTGTGCAGAGCCCGGTGTGTGTCAGCTGGCTGCAGCAGACCTGTGTGCAGAGCCCGGCATGTGTCAGCTGGCTGCAGCAGAGCTGTGTGTGCAGAGCCGGTTTGTGTCAGCTGGCTGCAGCAGAGCTGTGTGTGCAGAGCGGCGTGTGTCAGCTGGCTGCAGCAGAGCTGTGTGTGCAGAGCCTGGCGTGTGTCAGCTGGCTGCAGCAGAGCTGTGTTTGCAGAGCCCGGCGTGTGTCAGCTGCTGCAGCAGAGCTGTGTGTGCAGAGCCCGGCGTGTGTCAGCTGGCTGCAGCAGAGCTGTGTATGCAGAGCCCGGCTTGTGTCAGCTGGCTGCAGCAGAGCTGTGTGTGCAGAGCCCGGCGTGTGTCAGGTGGCTGCAGCAGAGCTGTTTGTGCAGAGCCCGGAGTGTGTCAGTTGGCTGCAGCAGAGCTGTGTGTGCAGAGCCCAGCGTGTGTCAGCTGGCTGCAGCAGAACTGTGGGCAGAGCCCGACGTGTGTCAGCTGGCTGCAGCAGAGCTGTGTGTGCAGAGCGTAGCGTGTGTCAGCTGGCTGCAGCAGAGCTGTGTGTGCAGAATCCAGTGTGTCAGCTGGCTGCAGTAGAGCTGTGTGTGCAGAGCCCGGCGTTGTGTCAGGTGGCTGCAGCAGAGCTGTGTGCAGAGCCCGGCGTGTGTCAGCTGGCTGCAGCAGAGCTGTGTGTGCAGAGCCCGGCGTTGTGTCAGCTGGCTGCAGCAGAACTGTGGGCAGAGCCCGGCGTGTGTCACCTGGCTGCAGCAGAGCTGTGTGTGCAGAGCCCGGCGTGTGTCAGCTGGCTGCAGAAGAGCTGTGTGTGCAGAGCCCGGCGTGTGTCAGGTGGCTGTATCAGAGCTGTGTGTGCGGAGCCCGAGTGTGTCAGCTGGCTGCAGCAGAGCTTGTGTGTGCAGAGCCCGGCATGTGTCAGCTGACTGCAGCAGAATTGTGTGCAGAGCCCGGCGTGTGTCAGCTGGCTGCAACAGAGCTGTGTGCAGAGCCCAGCGTGTGTCGGCTGCAGCAGAGCTGTGTGTGCAGAGCGTGGCGTGTGTCAGCTGACTGCAGCAGAGCTGTGTGTGCAGAGCCCGGTGTGTGTCAGCTCTGGCTGCAGCAGAGCTTGTGTGTACAGAGCCCTGCATGTGTCAGCTAGCTGCAGCAGAGCTGTGTGCAGAGCCCGGCGTGTGTCAGCTGGCTGCAGCAGAGCTGTGTGTGCAGAGCCCGGTGTGTGTCAGCTGGCTGCAGCAGAGCTGTGTGTGCAGAGCCCGGCGTGTGTCAGCGAAATACTTCCGGGACATAATACTTTCGGCGCATGCGCACTAATGCTTTTCGGCTTTGACCGCAGTTGGGCAAAGCATACTGCGCACGTGCGGGAGGCAATTTGAATGCGCACACGCGGGACCTGTACGCGAACAATGCTATTTACAGAACGGAATGCGTACAGCACGCCGAGGAGGGCTGGAGAGAGGGAACAGAACCAATGCCCACCGGACCAAGGAAATTTACATACAGCGCTGGAACAATATGAAGGGTTTTTATTGAGGATTCATGGGGAGTCAGGGGCTTTCACAAGTAGTTGGGGAATGTATGGCTCACACTCTATTAGATGATATTTTTAGTTGATAGGCCAAAAAACTGGTGCCAGGTTCCCTTTGACATTCGCAGCAGCATCCCATGGGAAGGAATATAATAAATGTACAGGTCTATAATGATTCATTACCACAATGTAGATCAGTTGTATTGGCAAAATGTAAAAAATTTTGTGCCGTTCACATTTCACAGTATAGTTTTGTGGTTTCTCCAAATCCACCACAAAATGCCGCTTCTACTGAACCATGCAGTGTTAGTTATTAACCCCTTCGTTACATGCACTGTACATGGCGCATGTCGTGTCTCTCCCTTTGATGTGGGCTCCCGCACTGAGCCCTCATCTTTCCTGGCACATGTCAGCTGATTTGAACAGCTGACATGTGCCCCTAACAGCCGCGGTTTGAATCGCGATCCACCCGTGGCTGTTAACCTGTTAAATACTGCTGTGTTGTGAATGGGCTTGAAATGAGTTCTGAGCAGATGCTCCCTCTGGTGGTTACAAGCGGTACTGGACTGTCCAGTGAAGATTGTGAGGATTGGGAATCAGGTGTTACTGACTGGTCTTATATAAGGGAGTCGCCTTCCCATCAGGGTTGCCGGTGATCAATTGTTCTGGTCTCAATCCTTGATTCCTGTTTCCTTTGTAGCCTGCTGTGTCGTGTCTGCATCTCCTGCTAACAGATAAGACATTTTCTTCTTTTTGTTTTTGTGCTTTATTTTTGCTTTTTGTCCTGCACTTCTGTGGGGGCCTTCTGGGTCCCCTCTGGGGGCTTTTGCCCTCTCAGTTTAGTTCAGCCACTGATGTTTGTACATTTGCTTTTTCCAGTTTTTTCAGTGGCTGCTTTTTGATTTTGTTGCACCAGAGAACTAGTTTAGGTGGTAGAGGTCGTGTGATCTCAGGTGTTTTTGAAATTGGTAGTGTTGGTGCTTTTCAGGGTTTTTTGGGATTGCAGTGGGTGCCCTTCCTATCCTTTTCTATTTGGGTAGTTTGGGCCCCAACGTTTGCTCATACTATTTTCTGTCTGTGTCAGTATTTCTTCTTGTCTGGCCGCCATTACATGTTTGGGGGCTTTCTGTGTTCTTTGGGGATCTGCTCCGGGGCAGATAGCTTTCCTCTTTCTATCTTTAGGTGTAGTTAGTTTCTCAGGCTGTGACGAGGCGTCTAGGACCAACGTAGGAACGCTCCACGGCTGCCTCTGGTTGTGGTGGTTAGTCAGGGTACTGCAATCTCATAGATTCCAACTGCTCTGGTGTATTGCCTTTTTACCTGCACTCCTCAGTTACTGAAACATAACAGTATCACCGGCCCAAAATTTAAAATTGTATGGTACTCACAGAAGGGAAAAATATTGTGAAAGAAAAAAGGTTGTCAGAGTTGTCAGAGATATTTTTCTGTTTGTTGCATTTTTTTTTTCCCTCTGTATCTCTGGGTGCTGGGGAGGATTTTTTCTCTCAATGGAGTTTGCACAGTTGTCTGGCCGTGTGGATCAGCTTGCCACTGAGGTTCGGAGTATTGCTATCTATCTTGCTGGGTTGCCGGATGTGGAACCTAGGATTCCCATGCCAGATTTGTTTTTAGGGGATCGAGCTAAGTTTCAGAATTTCAAAAATAACTGTAAATTGTTTTTTTGCCTTAAAATCTAAGTCCTCAGGGAACTCAGCGCAGCAGGTTCAAATTGTCATCTATCTCCTGCGCGGCGATCCTCAGGATTGGGCTTTTTCCCTGTCACCTGGGGATCCTGTCTTGAGTGATGTTGATGCATTTTTTCAGGCTTTGGGGTTATTGTACGATGAGCCTAATGTCACTGATCAAGATGAAAAAGCCTTGTTGGCATTAAATCAGGGGCTTGATGACGCTGAGTTATACTGTCAGAGATTCCGTAGGTGGGCAGTCCTGACCAAATGGAATGACGACGCTTTGGCAGCCCTTTTTTGGAAGGGTCTGTCAGATAATGTAAAGGATGTTATGGTGGGATTCCCTGTCCCCTCTGGTCTCAATGATTCTATGTCATTAGCGATTCAAATTGACAGACGTTTGCGTGAGCGGAGAAGTATGCGTGGAGTGTGTTGCCTTGTGAGCCAGCTGCTAAGCCCATGCAGTGTGATGGAGTGGTTTCTGGGGCACAGCGTCATGAGTTTCGAAAGCGCAATGGGTTATGTTTCTACTGTGGTGATGCCTCTCATGCTATTTCAGTCTGCCCTAAGCGGGGAAGACGTTTTGCACACTCAGTTGTCTTGGGTAGTGTTCAGACTAAGTTTTTATTAACTGTTACCCTGATATGCTCTCTGTCCTCATTTTCTGCTCAGGCTTTCGTTGATTCGGGAGCAGCTATTAACCTGATGGATTTTGATTTTGCTAAACGTTGTGGGTTTCCCTTGATACCCCTACGGAAGTCTATTCCCCTTCTGGGGATCGATTCTACCCCTTTGGCTGAGAATAAACCTCAGTTCTCTACTCAGGTGATAATGAGGGTTGAACCTGATCATCAGGAGAGCTGCAAATTTTTGGTTCTGTATAATCTGCATGACATTATCGTACTGGGTTTCCCTTGGTTACAGTCTCATAATCCTGTCTTGGATTGGAAATCTGTGTCTGTATGTAACCAGTTGGGGCTGCCAATGTGTTAATACCAACACTCCTGTTTTTTCTGCCTCCCCCAGGCTCAGGATGTTCCTGACTTTTTAATTGATTTTTCTGATGTGTTTAGCGAAAGTAAATCTGCATCCTTGCCTCCCCATAGGAGCTATGACTGCGCTATTGAATTAGTGCCTGGTAGTAAATTCCCTAAAGGTCGCCTTTTTAACTTGTCTGTACCTGAACATGACGCTATGCGGTCTTATATCAAGGAGTCATTGGAGAAAGGTCATATCAGACCATCTTCTTCACCCTTAAGTGCCGGTTTTTTCTTTGTGGCCAAAAAGGATGGTTCATTAAGGCCGTGTATTGATTATCGTCTCTTGAACAATATTACTGTGAAATATCAATACCCGTTACCCTTGATTTCTGACCTGTTTTCCAGGGTGAAAAACGCTACTTGGTTTACCAAGCTTGACCTCAGGGGGGCATATAACCTTATTCGCATTAAGCACGGGGATGAATGGAAGACGGCATTCAATACCCCTGAAGGGCATTTTGAGTACCTTGTGATGCCCTTTGGGCTCACTAATGCTCCTTCTGTCTTCCAGTCCTTCATGAATGACATTTTCAGGGATTTTGTGGATAAATTTCTGATTGTTTATTTGGATGATATCTTGATTTTTTCCAATGACTGGGACTCTCATGTGAAACATGTTCGAACTGTATTCCAGATTTTGAGAGAGAATGCTCTGTATGTGAAGGGATCAAAGTGTCTTTTTGGCGTACAGAGGATCTCATTTCTGGGATTCATTTTGTCCCCATCTGTTATTGAAATGGTCCCGGTCAAGGTTCAGGCCATCTGTGATTGGGTTCAACCTACTTCATTAAAGGCTCTTCAAAGATTTTTGGGTTTTGCCAATTTTTATCGTAAATTTATTGGTAATTTCTCGGTTATTGTTAAACCATTAACTGATTTGACCAAAAAGGGTTCTGATGTGGTGAATTGGCCTCCTGAGGCAGTCTCTGCATTTCAGGAACTTAAGCAGAGATTCACTTCTGCTCCTGTTCTACGGCAGCCTGATGTTTCTCTGCCATTTCAGGTGGAGGTTGATGCCTCTGAAATTGGGGCAGGTGCCGTTTTGTCCCAAAGAGATCCAGAGACCTCTAAAAGTAACCCTTGTGCCTTTTTCTCTCGAAAATTTTCTCCTACTGAACGTAATTATGACGTGGGTAATCGGGAGTTATTGGCCATGAAGTGGGCTTTTGAAGAGTGGAGACATTGGCTGGAGGGAGCCAAACATCAGGTGGTGGTCCTTACGGACCATAAGAATCTGGTTTATCTGGAATCAGCCAAGCGACTTAATCCTAGACAGGCCAGGTGGGCCTTGTTTTTCACACGTTTTAATTTTGTGGTTTCCTTTCTTCCTGGCACTAAGAATGTTAAGGCGGATGCCCTCTCGAGGAGTTTCCTTGCGGACTCTCCTGAGTTATCTGATCCTTCTGTTATTTTGAAAGAAGGTGTAGTTCTTTCCGCCATCTCGCCCAATTTGAGACTGGCTCTGGAGGGGTGTCAGGAGGATAGGCCCGAGCGCTGCCCTGTTGGGAAATTGTTTGTCCCGGACCAGTGGAAAAAGAGTGTGATGTCTGAGATTCATTGTTCCGCGTTGGCCGGTCATCCCGGAATTTTTGGTACCAGAGACTTGGTTAGTCGGTCCTTTTGGTGGCCTACCTTGTCTCGTGATGTCAGGGAATTTGTGCAGTCCTGCGGGACTTGCTCTCGCTCCAAGCCTTGCTCTCGCTCTAGTGGTTTGTTGATGCCATTGCCTGTGCCCAAGAGACCATGGACCCATATCTCTATGGATTTCATTTCCGACCTCCCTGTTTCTCAGAGAATGACCAGCATCTGGGTGATTTGTGATAGGTTTTCCAAGATGATACATCTTGTGCCATTACCTAAGTTGCCTTCCTCCTCTGAATTGGTGCCTTTGTTCCTTTAGCACGTGGTTCGTTTACACGGCATTCCTGAGAACATTGTGTCTGACAGAGGAGTCCAGTTTGTTTCCAGATTTTGGAGGACCTTTTGTTCTAAACTTGGTGTTCAATTGTCTTTCTCCTCGGCGTTTCATCCTCAGACCAATGGTCAAACTGAGAGAACAAACCAGACATTGGAGACTTATCTAAGATGCTTTGTGTCTGCTGATCAGGATGACTGGGTCTCTTTTTTGCCTTTGGCTGAGTTTGCTCTTAATAATAGGGCTAGCTCTGCCACTTTGATGTCTCCATTTTTCTGTAATTCTGGGTTTCACCCTCGATTTTCTTCAGGACAGACGGAGGCTTCTGTCTGTCCAGGTGTTGACTCTGTTGTGGAGCGTATGCAACAGATTTGGGACCAGGTAGTGGAGAGGTTGTCCCTCTCTCAGGAGAGAGCCCAGCGGTTTGCTAACCGGCATAGGACTGATGGTCCTCGGTTTAAAGTGGGGGACTTGGTCTGGTTGTCCTCAAAAAATATTCCTATGAGAGTGGCATCTCCTAAATTTAAGCCTAGGTTCATTGGACCTTATAAGATCATGGAGATTCTTAATCCTGTTTCTTTTCGTTTGCTTCTTCCAGGGACATTTAAGATCCATAACGTGTTCCACAAGTCCTTGTTGAAGAGGTTTGTTGAGCCAGTGGTTCCTACTGCTGTGCCTCCTGACCCTGTTCTGGTTGAGGTTAATCTGGAGTTTGTGGTTGAGAAAATACTGAATTCTCGTTTTTCTAGACGGAAACTCCAGTATTTGGTTAAGTGGAGAGGTTATGGTCAGGAAGACAATTCTTGGGTGTTTGCTTCGGACATCCATGCTAGGAGACTCATCCGTGCGTATCATAGAACTCATCCTGACCGACCTGGTTGCTCAAATGAGGGTTCGGTGACCCCTCCTCAAGGGGGGGGGGGTACTGTTGTGAATGGGCTTGAAATGAGTTCTGAGCAGAGGCTCCCTCTGGTGGTTACAGCGGTACTGGACTGTCCAGTGAAGATTGTGAGGATTGGGAATCAGGTGTTACTGACTGGTCTTATATAAGGGAGTCGCCTTCCCATCAGGGTTGCCGGTGATCAATTGTTCTGGTCTGAATCCTTGATTCCTGTTTCCTTTGTAGCCTGCTGTGTCGAGTCTGCATCTCCTGCTAACAGATAAGACATTTTCTTCTTTTTGTTTTTGTGCTTTATTTTTGCTTTTTGTCCTGCACTTCTGTGGGGGCCTTCTGGGTCCCCTCCGGGGGCTTTTGCCCTCTCAGTTTAGTTCAGCCACTGATGTTTGTACATTTGCTTTTTCCAGTTTTTTCAGTTGCTGCTTTTTTGATTTTGTTGCACCAGAGAACTAGTTTAGGTGGTAGAGGTCGTGTGATCTCAGGTGTTTTTGAAATTGGTAGAGTTGGTGCTTTTCAGGGTTTTTTGGGATTGCAGTGGGTGCCCTTCCTATCCTTTTCTATTTGGGTAGTTTGGGCCCCAACGTTTGCTCATACTATTTTCTGTCTGTGTCAGTATTTCTTCTTGTCTGGCCGCCATTACATGTTTGGGGGCTTTCTGTGTTCTTTGGGGATCTGCTCTGGGGCAGATAGTTTTCCTCTTTCTGTCTTTAGGAGTAGTTAGCTTCTCAGGCTGTGACGAGGCGTCTAGGACCAACGTAGGAACGCTCCACGGCTGCCTCTAGTTGTGGTGGTTAGTCAGGGTACTGCAATCTCATAGATTCCAACTGCTCTGGTGTATTGCCTTTTTTACCTGCACTCCTCAGTTACCGAAACATAACACTGCTGTCAATCTCTGACAGCGGCCTTCAATGTGATCGCACCAGAAGTGCGTCACTAATCCTGTCCATCAGCGCCATGTCACATGATCACAGGTAACCGATGGGTTGACATGACAACCTGGGGTCTGCAACAGACCCCTGTGGTTGTCATTGCCGGATTGCTATGAATGCCCCCAGCGGTCGGCGCTCATAGCAAGTGAGCATCTTTGCTACATAGGGAAGGGCGGAAGCACTGCTCTGCAGCACAAATGATCGGATGATCACAGCACAACAGTGAGGATCTCTAGCTCGCCCTATGAAGGATTCCATGCTCCTACCATAGATCTATCCAGCTGATTAATCCGTGGCTCAGAGGCAGGTAATGGTAAGGGCAGCACGGGCAGATTTATCCTCTGATGTCATTCACTAGCTAAATCTGCCCATTTAAAGAACGTTTACCCATTAAGAAAGGCGGACACCTTATTTTACTGAGTGTCAATGGACCCTTGTAACACAAGTCTGGATTGTCTAAAATGGGGAGGCTGTTTAAGAGTGGACATTAGAGTCTCTAAGACTTGGGATGAGGTATAGTTTGCACTTAGAATATGCGCAGCACTGGCTTTTATTGGTGTATTCATTTGTGTCTTTTGTATAGTTTTTTTATTGTCCAAGACCTTGAAGTTCTACGTGGCAAGAGGGTTTGTTGGACTATTTTCATTGTTAAGGCCCAACTGAAACCATACAGTGAGTAGTATTCTTAAAATCCTTTATTATCAATTTTACCACACGGGGAACGGTATAAACGCCCCCCCCCAAAAGAAATTAATGAATTGCTGGTTTTTGCTCATTCTGCGTCCCAAAAACCGGAATAAAAAGCGATCAAAAAATGTTATGTGCCTGAAAATGGTATCAATAAAGGCGTCAACTCGTCCCACAAAAAACAAGACCTCACATGACTCTGTGGGCCAAATTATGGAAACATTATAGCTCTCAAATTATGATGATGCAAAAACGTTTTTGCAAAAAAAGCATCTGCCATGCATCCAAACAGTGGTGTACCCCCACATATGGGGTATCGGCGTACTCAGGACAAATTCCACAACTTTTGGGAACCAATTTCACCTGGTCCCCTTGGGAAATTAAAAATTGGGGGCGAGATCATTTTTGGGGAAAAATTATGAGTTTATTTTTACGGCTTTACGTTATAAACTTCTGTGAAGCACTTGGGAGTTCAAAGTGCTCAACACACATCTAGATAAGTTCCTTAGGGGGTCTACTTTCAAAAATGGTGTCACATGTGGGGGGTTTCCACTGTTTATGCACATCAGGGTTCTCCAAACGCGACATGACGTCTGATCTCAATTCCAGGCAATTCTGCGTTGAATAAGTCATTCTGCGGTCCTTCCCTTCCGAGCTCTGCCGTGTACCCAAACAGTGGTGTACCCCCACATATTGGGTATCAGCGTTCTCAGGAAAAATTGCACACCAACTTTTGGGATC